>NAVB01000104.1:0-62882 GCA_002179805.1 Acanthamoeba lenticulata | reverse complement strand
TTCGTTTTGATTATATTTTTATATTTATATTTAAAGTTTTATATTTATTTATTATATTTCATTTATTTATTTATTTACAGTCATTTACATTTATTTACATTTATATTTATATTTATGTCGACATGAAACAGATCCTGGCCAATGCCGGGTGGAATCCGCCGACGCGCGACGAGTCGCAGCAGTCGACGCTGAACCTGAAGCTGCTCCAGCAGCAGCCGCAGCAGTCGCAGCAGGCCGAGCCGCCGAGGCTGCAGCACCAGCCGAGCCACTACCACCTCAGGCGGACCAAGGGCGTGGCCTCGCTGGACGCCCCGCCCGTCGTCCAGCAGCGCATCTTCGCGTTCGACGCCCCGGCAGCCCTCCCCGCGAGCCTGCTGGCGCGCCTGGTCGTGCGGCTGCTCGAGGTCGGATGCAAGCTGCCCCTCGTCTGGCGTCGCGGCATGGTGGCCCTCAAGGACGACTGCGCCGCGCTGCTCCGCGTCGAGGAGGGCCTGCTCCTCGACCTGCCCAAGGGCGCGCAGCCCAACAGCGTGGCCTCGCTGCCGGCGTTGCAGCAAATGCAGACGGACGTCGGCGACCACCAGCTCACGCTGGCCCTGTACGGCCGCCCGGCGGCGATGGCCAAGTTCCTGAGCTTGCTCGAGTTCAACATCAACGAGGCCGCCACGCACTGGTACGGCCTCGTGCCGACGGTCTACATCCCGTGCGTCCACTGCCTTCGCCGCCGGCCGACGGCGACGGCGACGGTGACAACGACGACGGCTGCGGTGGCGAGTGCGCCGCACTTGTTCTCGCTGCACGAGTGCGAGGAGGCCGTGGTCCAGGGCCGGACGTGGCTCCCGTGCCCGCGGCAGGCGCGCGAGGCGCAGGGGATCAAAGTGTTCTTGAATCAGCTCGTGCCGGACCTGGCGCTGGCCGACCTCGAGCGGCTGCAGATCGAGCACGCCGAGATCCGGATCGAAGGCGAGGTCGCCCGCGGCTCGGTCTCGCTCGTGCGCAAGGGCGTCTACCGCGGGCAGGCCGTGGCCGTCAAGGAGTTCCTCGTGCCCGACGCGCACGACCACTTCTCGCGCTCCGAGTACGTTCGGGTCCTCCAGGAGTTCCGCTCCGAGGTGAGTCTTCTCAGCGGCCTCCACCACGACAACATCGTCCGCCTCGTCGGCTTCTGCAAGACGCCGCTCTCGCTCGTGATGGAGTATCTGCCCGAGGGCGACCTCCTCCACTTCCTCCGGCGCCACAAGAAGCACGAGGTCGACATGGCCACCAAGCTCAACATCGCGCTCGACATCGCGCAGGGCATGTACTTCCTCCACTCGACCTCCCCGCCCATCATCCACCGCGACCTCAAGTCGGCCAACATCCTCCTCAAGGACAATCGGGCCAAAGTCACTGGTGCGTTTCTTTTTTATTTATTCTTTTTATTAAAATTAAATTACAATTTTATTTTACTAAATAAAAATTTAAAAACCAGATTTTGGCCTGTCGACGGTCTACTCGCTGACCACGCAAGGGCGCGACGTGGACAACCCGCTGTGGCTCGCCCCGGAAGTCATGCGCGGTATGCAGCCTCTGTCAAAGCCCGACATTGCTCACATTCTTCTGAAGAGAGGCGTGTGTGCTCACGCAACATATCCCGGGTGCGCAGGCGAAGAGGCATCGGAGAAGGCCGACATCTACTCGTTCGGGATGATCTTGTGGGAGATCGCCTCGCACGAGACGCCCTACGCCGAGTACGACTACACGTTCGTGACGATGCTCGAGGACCGGATCATGAAGGAGCAGCTGCGGCCCACGATCCCGGCCGACGCGCCGTGGCAGCTGGCCAACCTCATCCGCGCGTGCTGGCGCGACGCCCCGGCCGAGCGGCCGTCCTTTTTCCAGATCGTGCGGCGCCTGCGGCAGATGATGGCCGAGATCGAGGAGGACGAGGCCGAGAAGCGCCGCCTCAAGCGCGAGTACGAGCGCGAGCTCGCCGAGGCCTCCTCCTCCGCGCCCAGTGGCCTCGGCGCCGCCGGCACCACCATCGGCCTCGCCCGCAAGGCCCTCAAGGTGCGCGGCAAGCTTGGCCTCGGTGGCGTTGGTGGCCATGGCCACGGCGGCGGCCACCACACCACTCGGGACGACGGCGCGGGGACCGCAAGCGGCAGCGGCGCCAGCGCGGCGGCCGGCGGGGTCGACTCAGACGAGCTGGTGCTCAAGGTCAACCCGCTCATGCGCATCCGCAAGGCCACCATGGCCAAGGAGGGCGCCGACGAGGCTGCGACCGCAGCCGTCGCCGCCACGAGTAGCTCCCCGCAAGCCTCGGGCGCGGGCGGCGGCGGGAGGGTGGGCCACCACCGCCGCAGGTTCTCGCTGGGTGCCATCGGACAAAGCCAAGACACTCTTGTCCGCGACTCGTGAACTCGCGTTCATGTCTTCCATCGACCAAAATGAATATTTAAACTCCCACTTATTTTTTTTAATTTTTTATTTTAAAAAACATATTTTTTTCAAAATTGTTTTGACGAAGCGGAGGAGAACTGGGCTCAGGCCGTGGGGTCGAGCACCTTGCCGACGAACAGCGGGCACAGGAGGCGCGTGTGGTACAGCACGAACACGAACGGCCGGTCGACCACAAAGTCCACCACCATCGACGGCATCACCGCCGCGCAGCGCAGCATCACCACAGCCGTGGCCGCCGCGGCCTCGGTGCCCTCCTCGTTGACATCCACAAAGGCCTTGTGGAACACCTGCCCGATGCAGAGCTTCCTGTTCAGGACAACAATCACAACAACGACGACGACATTGATTGGTTAATTCGCTCGACAAGAGGCGGACCAAGAAAGTCGTACTCGTGAGGCGAGTCGGGAGCAACCATGCCGCCAAAGTCGGCGGCGCCGGTGAAGGGCGTGGTCACGCCCATGTCCTTGAGCACCTGCGACAGCTCAACCTGGTATTCGAACTTGAACCGCGGCATCTTGATGTTGACCTCGGTCTGGCTGAGGGTGCGCTGGCGCCCGCCGATCCGCTTCAAGTTGCTCTCCGCCACAAGCTGCTCGCCGTAACGACGCATAAGAAAGGTCAATAAATTGAAAGGAGAAAAAGATGAAGCAGCAGAACGTTGATGACATGAACACAAGAGGGGGCGACGAACCGCGTCGAGCGCGGCGGCCGAGTTCTCGTGCGGCAGAAGCACGAGCATGACCACCTCGTTACCCTTGTAGGGCAGTTGCACCATGGCGTGGCCGTCGAACGAGGCGTACTGAGCCTTGAGCTTGTTCTGCTCCATCATCGGGACGCGCTTGGTGGAGGAGCCGCCCAACAGGTGGAAGTCGCGGTCGGTCGTGTGCTCCTTCTTGAAGGCCTTCGCCCAGGCGCCCTTGAAGTAGATGGCGTTGGTGAGCACCAACGGGGTGTCAGCCTGCAGCGAGCCCGAGGGCAGGAGGTTCTTAATCTTGTCCTTGGTCTGCTGCTCGACCCACGCGTTGATGGTCTGGCGCGCTGCCTCGGTCTGGCCAAAGTCGACGGTGCGCGCCTCGGCCAGTAGGGCTTGCGTGCGCTGGGCAAAGTCGGGGTGAAGCTTGAAGTTGTTGGCCACCCACAGGGCGTTGGCCACCGACAGCTCGATTCCCTGCGCCTTGTTAAGCTGTGTTCACACAAACAGATTTTGAGATCAACTTGTCGGCAAGGATTGCATCAATTCAGTAAGCATCAGTCGAATCATCAAGTTTGTGGGAGTAGTACAGCGTAGATCAGCGAGGCGATGTCATGGTGCAGCTTCTGGTTGTCCGTGTCAGCTGTGTAGCCGATGGCTGTCTTCAGCTGGGCCGCAGTTTCGCCGCGAGCGCCCTCGAGCGTGAGGGCCAGCGCGGTGGCCACGCTGTAGGGCGACACGAACACGTTGGCGCCCGCAGAGGCTTTCGCGGCAGCACGCTCGAAGAGGGCCGCGCAAAAGGACACGCTGAGCTCGCCGGCTCGCTGCGCAGCGGCTTGGTCGACTTGGCTGGTGCTGGGGTTCATTGTGGTGGTTGTGTCTACGTTGGGAGTGTTGGGTATGTGCTAGATGAGCGAAACAACCGGCTTGAAATAGGCCAGCAAATGGTGTAGTTTCTGCCGACAATTACTGGGCTCAAGAGCCACTTCGGGATTCACTGAGCCCTACCGGCCGTGGCACGCATGCCAAATAGAGTCAGTAAGCCACGCAAAGGTGCGGTCAGAGAAGAAGTTGGTGTGTTTCTTTTCGTTTTCGTTTGGAGCTCTTGGTTTCGCTACTGGAGACAGCACGACTTGGCGGCTGAGTCCATCCCACCAGCGAAGCGGGATCGCGTGTCGGCCCCAAAGTCGAGCAAGTGGATGAACCCGCTCCGGTCACCACACACCAGCGACCTGTAAACCAACACAATAGATAAATAAATAAATGAAGAAAACAAACAAACAATTTAAGGTTCAGCATACCGGTCGTCGGCTTGGAAACACCAGACCTTGCTGCCCAGGTCGATCGACTGTCCACGCTGTTGCTGTTGCTGCTGCTGTGCCGGAGCTGACGCGATGTCCCACACTTTGACGATTCCTGTGCTCTCGCGCCAGTCAGCAACTCTGGGCCCTTTGGGGCCGTGCATGACGAGGCTGCGTACCGGACTTGCTGGCCGAGACGAGCTTGCTATTGTCAAAGTAGAGACCGCAGATGGGCGACAGCCCGTGGATGAAGCTCGTGATGTGGCCGGGCGCCTTGGCTGATGATGGTGAAGACGACAAGGACGACGCCAACGAAAATGGAGAGAGCAGCAAAGAGGATGAAGAGGACGACGAGGACGACGACGGGGACGGCGATGCCGAGGTCGAAGGCGAGACGGACGAGGTGGCCAGGTAGGACGTGGTTGCCGGCGGCGAGGACGATGATGAGAAGAGGGCTGATGACGAGGCCGACGAGGCCGACGGGTCCGTCAGGTAGGACAGCCCCGTGGGCGATGACGACAGGTGCCTTGTCGAGGACGACGACGGCACCGGCATCTGAGGTGAAGACGTCAAGGACGTCGACAACGACGACGATGATTGGGTCGAGGAAGCCGGCCCGAGTTGCGAAGAGGCAAAGGAGGACACGAATCGCAAGTCCCAAAACGCGCAATCGCCGTCCGAGTCACCTGCATGCGTGCGCGCCTCCTATGTGAGCCTGACGGCTGGGCTACACAAGGAGCGCGTAGCGGCGCGAGTGGGCGAGGACGCACCAGTCGCCAGAAGATGGGTGCCGGGCTTGAGGCGGAGCACCTCGAAGCGGCCCATTTGGGTCGGGATCTTGTACGTGAACTGCGGCTCGCTCGCCCTCATGTCCTGTAAAAGCCAGAAAATCAGAAAAATGACAAGAATCCATGCATTATTCTTCGAATTCCACATGATAAAAGACGAACCCAGCAGGCGATGGCCTTGCCGCCGCAGCAGATGATGAGGCGGTCCTCCCACGACACCGCAAAGGAGAAGATGCCGTACGAGTTGGAGTCGTACCTGGGAAAAATAATGAATTAACAACTACATGTGGCTTCATAGCCATGATTGCCAGCCAGATGAGTGTACCTCGTGGTGTGCTGGCCAGACTCGATGTCGGATAGCACGATCTCCTTCCCCATTCGGCTTCGTGTAAGGATGGACTGCTCGCCACCATGAAGGCAATCAATTGAAGTTAAAAAATGAAGGACAGAACAATCAGAAGAAAACAGAAGTTGTACGTTTTCGTGGAGGATGATGCCGTTGACGCCGCCGTCGAGCACTCGCGGCAACTGGCGGACCATGGCCCCGTCGCGCCACACGATCACGCTGAGCAAAGCAGAGGGCCGGCCCGCGTGAGGAAGAACCATTCATTACAAAGGGCAGAGGGTAACTGCGCGCACCTCTCGTCATGGCTTCCCGAGACGATGATGTTGCCATCAAAGTCGACGCACCATACAACTGACTGGTGGCCCTTGAGCGTGTCCTGTCAAAGTGGTCCACACAACAACAAGAATGAGGAGAAACAAGTGGCGACGGAGGGTATAGACGTGAGCGGAGCCGCACGGTGCACTCGAGCTGGGGCTTGGCGGTCAGCGACAGGCCGAGGCTGCGAATCTTCGAGTTGCGAAACGACGAGAAAATGCTCCCTGTCCCGCCTCTCCGTCAGCCGACCCCAATCGCGCCGAGTGAGCGTCGTCGGGGCAAGGTCATGATACCAGGTGATGACGAAAAGAAGAACGACGGATCGGCTTCGTCCGCAGCGGCACTGGTGGCAGCGGCCTCGGCCGGGCTGCCGCCGTTTTGGCTGTTGTTCACGACCGGTTGCCACACTGTGGCCGTGGCGCTGGGTGTGTCAGTCCCATGGTTGTGCCATACGAGGCCACAGTAGTATGGGTGGGGCGGACCGCGGACGGTGTGGTCATCGGAGCAGGTGACGAGGGTGGCCGAGCCGGACGATGACGACGCGACGAACTTGAGGCCATTGACCGACGAGCCCGGGTGGGCCAGGAAGGTCTGGCGGGTGCACTCGCCCTTGAACCACCGCTTCTCCAGGAAGTACTGGAGAGGCACGATTCGTTCGTCAGTCGATCAGCCAGGCTTGCTGGTCATCTTGTGAGCGCACCTTGTGTCGGAAGGCCTCCTTGATGGAGCGGCTGTGCTGGTCGACCTCGATTTTATCGCCGTTGTCGTCTGTGAGCGTCTCGGCCGCGGGCCTGCCGATGAGCCCCAGGAAGTTGGGCAGCAGCGGGTTGGCCTCCCACTTGGTGTAGTAAAGCTGTTGTGTGTGACGGTCCAGTATGTGGTGGCATTCAGTCCTCTGTGGCCGCAAACAAGCTCGTGCTGTCGCACGCGAGCACGTACCAGTCGCCAGATAGCGTTGGAGGCCAGTAGTGAGCAGAAGCTCTTGTTTACACGAGACACTGTGGTTGCCGCGCAGCGACGGCCGCAGGTTGAGAGAACTGAAATACAACACGAGCAAGCGCACGGGGTGGTGTACCAACGGCAACCTCCCGTGGAGTTCGCAGATGCGTAAAGATGTGGTACAGGACCTCTTGTGGCAGCTCATCCAAGCTAATCCGGTGACTTGCCGCAGCATCGACTTGATCTTCCATTATTGAAGCACTATATTACAATGATCTGAAGAAGCTGCTCTCCTCGGGTCGTTGGGTCGCGCGGCGGTCCCTTTCCCTCTTCTGTCGTGGGCGTCTTGGCTCTCCGGCTTGCCGTATTTTTATTTATTATTCTTGCTTCGTGAACGACATTTTTTTATTATTTTTTACCCTTTTCTGTTCTTGATTTTCGCATTTGGCGGAGAAGAGAGACACAAAGGGGGCATTGTCGTTCGCACGAAAAGGCTTTCATCAGCCGCGAACAAGAGGAAACGTAGTGTGAACACAAATTGAAGCGATATGGAAGCAGATCCGCCTGAGTTGGGCGAGAATGGAGCAACGTCATCATCTACAACAACCGCCCCAACCATAGAGTCGATCCGGGTAAATGCGCGAGTAAATGCACTGGAGGAGGTGGAACAGGCGCTGCCAGGCACGTTTCCAGAGGACGTCCTCTCGATTGCGAAGATACTGCGCTCGAGTGGCGTGCGCGACTGCGAGCCTGCAGTGGTACTTCCCCTCTTCTGCCTCATTCGAACACTTATCAAGTTCAATTTTTCCCCCCCCCCCTCCCGCCTCCCTAATTTCTGTCAACATCAATTCTGTTCTCTTGTTGTTTTGTCCTTTTTTTGATCAACGGTATGCGAAATCAGATTAATCAGTTGCTGGAGTTCATGAATCGTTACGTCTGCGAAGTGCTCGCCGACTCTCTGCTCTTCTGCGAGCATGCCGGACGACGGGACTCCCTCCAGTTGGACGACCTGCAGCTGGCCATCAAGTACCGCGTTGACCATGCCTTCTCCGCCTTTGCGCAGCCGCCGTCGATAGACTTTTTGCGCGAGATGGCGGCGGACATCAACGTCATCCGTCTCCCGCCTATCCACAAGCGGTTTGGCGTCATGCTCCCGCCTGACCACTTCTGCCTCAACGAAACCAACTACCAAGTCGTCGTCTCCAAGAAAACCCCTTCCTCATCATCATCGACTTCCTCTACATCGTCCGGCGACGCTTCAACAACAACAACAACGACAACGACGTCGTCATCTTCTTCCTCGAGCGGGATGCAGGAGGGCGAAGCGACGGCGATGGCGGTAGAGGATGCGTCATCGGCGGCCTTCCTGGAGGAGATCGCCAGGATGACGACGCCACGACCCAAGCCGCCAAGTCGTGTCCAGTTCCCAGTGTCCGTGTCGAGCACCATCACGTCCATGTCGTCCGGCCTACCGGCCGCCCTGCCCCTCAACTTCAACACCTGAAGTCAACCCTCACCCCCCAACCTCCTTTGCACCCACCCACACGCTGGTATGCCACGTGTGATGTTGGGCCCAAGGGGGTGTACCCCAACTTTTGTTGTTTTCCAGCTATGTTCTTCACCAAAAGAACAGTGTACCTTTTTCCAGTTCGGTTCCCCGCTTTTGGGGCTCAGGAAGGGTGATTGGCTGGTGGTTTTTTGGGCCTATGCAGCCCATTGGCCTCGGCCTATTAGCGGAGTTGAGCGGCCCGAATCATCGACCGCAACTTCAAGGCCGACAACAATTCTGCCGACACAGCCCGCAGCGTCATCTCCGTGCCGGCTTGCCGGCTCTTGTTTTCTTTGCTACGCGCCACCTCGTCTCTGCCCCCCAGCTCCACTCTCCTTTAAGATGGCCAACACCTCTTCCAAGCGGAGCCTCATCGGCTCGGTCATCGCGCTCGTCATGTCGGTCTTCTCGACCGTGTTCAATTGGATCGTGGCTCGTTGCTACACCTCCCAAATCGTGTTCAACTGCGCCTGGGAGGACCCCCGTCTCGACCGTGAGGCCCTGAAGCTCACCGAGGAGGACCAGGTCGTCATTATCACGACGGCCGGCTGCAACGTGCTTTCTCTCGCGATTGAGGGTCCCAAGCACATCTACACCATCGACCGCAACCACTGCCAGAACGCTCTCCTCGAGCTCAAGATTGCCGCCATCCGCGAATATGACTACGCCACCTTCTGGAAGCTGTTCGGCACCGGTAACGTACTACCAGTCAATTTGCTTTACTCCTCCGATTTTTGAGATTTCATCTGCGCGCGATTATTTCGCCCGACAATTTTGTGTTTTGTCCCTGAAGTGCACGTTGCTGACTTACCTGCCATGTTACGTGATTAAACGACAATAGGCCGTCTGCCCAACTTCTCCAAGGTGCACTACCCGCGTCTGAGGCAGCACCTGTCCACATCGGGCCGTGCTTTCTGGGATTCCCATGCCCACTACTTCAACGGCACCGGCTTCCGTCCTTCGTACTACTGGCATGGCGTACGTCTCCTCAGGCCACAGTCTTCGGTCGCTCGTCACTTTTTCATTTTTCTTCTTCGCCTTTGGCCCACGTGCCAATATGTTCAAGAAATTAAATTGTTACTTTAAATTATTGACACGCGGCGTCGTACAGTGCAGCGGCATCCTCGCGTGGGTGATGCTGGGCTACTTCCGTCTGCTGGGCATCTACCGCCCGCTCCTCGAGCTCATGGAGGCCAAAACCCTCGATGAGCAGAAGCACATCTACAAGACCAAGATTGAGAAGAGGATGTGGAACCCGCTCATCATGTGGTTCCTCGAACGCAGCTTCACCCTGGCCCTCCTCAACGGTGTGCCCGAGGCCCAGCGCGACCTGCTCGAGAAGGAGGGTGGCTTCCAGTCCATCGGCCTCTTCATCAAGGACGCCATGGAGACCATCATGATCCGCCTGCCCATCGCCGACAACTACTTCTACCGTGTCTACCTGACCGGCGAGTACACCAAGGACTGCTGCCCCGACTACCTCACCGAGGAGGGCTTCAACATCCTCAAGAACGGCGCCGTACGACAACCACCACCAATGAGGCATCCTTACTGCAATGAGCGTCTTGACACTCGTTTGTTTGTTCACACAGGTGGACAAGATTTCCATCCACACGACCACCATCACTGACTTCCTTCGCGAGCACAAGAAGAAGGACATCAGCCGTTTCGTGCTCCTCGACCACATGGACTGGATGGCCTCGGCCCCTAAGGTACCCCATCCCCTTCACTCATTGGAGCCATATTGGGGCCACGGAGAGCTGATGAAATGAGCAACAGATCTTGAGCGAGGAGTGGACTGAGATGATTGCCCACTCGACTGACAACGCGCGGTTCCTGTGGCGAAGCGCTAGCAAGGAGGCCTCCTTCGTCGGCGACACCAGCGTGACCCTCCCCAACGGTAAGCTGGCCTCTTTTTTTGTGTCATTTTCGTTTATCGCTATTCTTTGAGTGCATCGTGAGTGGTGTCCTTGCGCCAACCTACGCGAGGATACTCTATGAACGATGCAAAAGCAAATCTTGCCCCCCTCTACAACGGACGATGTCTTCTATCCACTGGACTTGTCCTAAGAAGGGGACAAACATCATTTTTTTTTGTTCCCTTTTTGTCAGATCTCCTTCTGGCGCTTGCTGATTGTCACTTCGTGATATGCGCAGGTCACGAGACTGTCACCGTGAAGGACGTCCTCAAGTACGACTACCAGACGGCCAACCGGCTCCACGAGTTGGACCGCGTCCACACCTACGCGTCCTTCTTCATCGCCGACCTCAGCCTTTGAAGAGGAGACCAACCAACAACCAGCACATCCCGTTGGGGAATGATTCGATGCTTGAAGAAAAGCAAATAAAATCCCGCCTGGATTTGTAAACAATAAATTGCATTTTTTGCGGTGCGTGAGCCGAGAGTGCGTGTTGGGCATCTGTGGTGGATGGTGTACAAAGATGGCGAGAACAGCTGGTGTCCGATGGGCGGCCCTGATGTATCATGCCAACGGCAACTCAAAACTGTACAAACACTCTCAGGCGGGTTGCACGATCGCAATCGGCACACCTCGGCAAGCCGAGAAAATCGCGCGGAAGCACTGCTTGGGCCACCTGCCGCGTGACCGAAGGCGGTGGCGGGACTACTTGACGTTCTCGACAGCCGTTCATTCATTCATTCAGTCACGAACAACAACAGCAGCACAACCGCGTAGGAAGAACCTCAAGCGTAGGCATGGAGATGTCCTACACGTGCCCCACCAAGGACCATCTGCTCCTGTACTGCCCCTCTCAAGGGAGGAAAACCACGATTGCTTACGCACTTCTTGATCCAGCAGGGGCTTGCTGGAGCAGGTTGAAGTGCTGCTCTACCGTCGGGACGCACCTTCGGCCGCAGAGTTTCTTCAGCGCGTACCGTCTAACTTGGCGCCCGTACGGACACAGCAGGCAAGCAGTCTCCTCGGGCTTCTTGTCCGTTAGAAGACGACGTCTTCTCGCCTATTGACGCTTGCATGTGGCCACGTCGACTGTACTCGTGCAGGTCGCCTCGTGGACAAAGGCGAAAGTTGACCAGGCCCTGAGGGTTGCTTCGCGCTGCCTTTGTCAGCTCGCTGCACACGACCGTGACAGTTTCTTTCTCGTGCTTTCAATCTTCTTGCCTTTTCCTTCGTTCTCCTGTCGACAGCCCATCTTTGTGAGCGCGCTCTCCTCCACACCTTCGCTCTCGGCATCTTTGCTAGCAAGCGAGCCACATGAGAATCATGGGCAGACAGAAGAGGAAGAGGTTGGGTTCTCTAGCAAGACCTCGCGGAAGAACTCGATGTCGCGAAGTGCTGGCAAGATTTTACTCGTGACGAAGAACGTGTTGAAGCAGAGCAGCAACACGGCAGCCTATGGCCGGCCAGAAGATAACCAGTTCAATCCATTGGATGAAGAGACGGCTCCTCGTTCAGCCCTACGCTTCACCCACGACGCCTTCTGCCACCACGAAGTAGAGGCCCACTCTGACTGCTGCCCGCATGACACTGCGCAACTGTCCTACGTCCTCATCCTCGCGCAGATCCTTCATACCAATCGCCACTTCAGGTACGTTGTACTTTCCAATCCCGCTTGCAGATCTTCCTCTCAGTTTGTTTCATGTAGCGCGATGGAGGAGATACCGAAGGAAGCCTTGGAGTTTTGTTTTGACCTGCTGGAGCCTCGCCACTCTCCGCGTACGTGCTGCCACTAGCTCGAGAAGAGAGGAGGGGGGGGGGGGAGGGGGAAGAGCTGTAAGTGAGACCGACACGTGCCTTTTGTCTCAGCCGTGCGCCAAGTTGTGGAGGTCATCTTAAGCATCCTCTCGGTCCACCACCTCCGCGACTTGTGCCAGTTGTTTATGAACAGGATGATCAACTTCAAGCCGCACCACACAGCATACGTGCAGTATCTTCGCGTGATGGTACGTCATCGTCATCGCCAGCTGCTCAGCTTGTCAGATCCTTTACATAAGAGGGTTCCTCCTGCAGAGACATTTTGACTTCGGCGTACGGACCGTTCCTCAGATCAACACGACCATCCTCTTCATGACTTACAGTCGCCAACTCATGGCCAAAGCGCGGGGTCATGCCCTTAAGTAAGTACTCATCATCCGTTTTGTCATGCCATTCGTAGTTGACATACATGTCTTTCTTGCTGCACGCCCATGAAGGCTCGAGATCTGCAGCATGCTTAATCACATCTTCAAGCATGTGATGGCACAAACCGCGGCTTGGCTCGAATTCTCCCACATGAATGAGCTCTACGAGCAGTTCTGGGCCATCTACCAAGGTTCGTCGCCTGTTTGCCTGGGCTAAAGAGCGAAGGCCTTGAGGCTTATGCTCTTCTTACAGATCTCTACGTCAAGCTGGAGAAATGGGCACAGAAGAAGGACAGCTATGCCGCCTTCAGTTGTGAGTTGATGGTGACGATGACTGCGCGAGCACGGTCGGCCTTCATTAATAAGCATGGAGAGAACCTGGTCACGCGCTTGATCTCCTGTGCGAAGAAGGCCGGGGAGAGGGACGATGGGAGCGCCACCGCGACCTCGGCTTCATCAATGACGCAGCCTATCACTTCGCCTCATCAAGTACACTACGCGAGCCTCCTGTCGATCTACTTTGCGACGCTCGACGAGGCGTACGTGCGCGAAGGCAGCGAGCACTACAGCCGTCAGACGCAGGCCGCCATCCATTTCCTTTTCTCGTGTCCCACAGCAGCCAGCTTGTCGCACGACCACTACCTCCTCCTGGAGAAGACTGCCAACCTCCTTGTACGCTTCTTTGACCTTTTGTTTTCGCTTTTGTCGGTTTGGAGTCTGACTTTAGGATGATCTCGAATTCAGGCTCGCCGTGATGGCCAGTTAGGCGTCGCTATGGTCCTGTTCCAACTGTTGCAACCGCGGACGACTCCACAAGCGAGCCACCATCACCACCAACTGGCTCTGGGGCTCAGCGTGCTGTCGTACATGCTCGCCAAGCGGGACGACCTGGTGCGATTCCTGTTCTTCCTCCCCCTTTTTGAGTGACTTGACTGACCCTCGCGGCGTTTATCCACAGATGCAGCCGTTCCGTACACAGGTTTCGGTGTTCTTGAACCGCGTGTGGGATGAAGCGGCCCACTCCGAGCCTCGGTTGCTGGCTGGCGTTCTCGCATGCGTGCCTCTTCTCGAGCCGTCGTTCAACGTGGTTGCTCGCCGACAGGTGGCACTGCGCCTGGTTCGCACCCTGGCGCTGGCCGTTAAGGATGACGGTGATCATGATGAAGCAAGACGTGCGGCGGTGGACGCGCTGGCCTCCTTCATGGTCAAAAAGTGCCCCGACGACGACATCGCCTTTCTGAGCGTGTCTTCCTTCTTGGCTTACCTTGACGACGACTCAGCCGCCGGCGAGAATGGCGATCCTCGCGAGCGCCACCTTAAGAATCTGCATGACCTGTTGAAAGCCTACGACCTTCGACTCAAGGCCAAGCGAGCTACCACACATCTCGGAGCCACTCCTTGTCAGACGACGCAGGGACGGGCAATGCGCCTCAGGCTCGAGGCCGTTTGCCTCTCGTGGCTCACTGCCCCAGCCTATGAAGTCCGTCATCACGCCCTCGCTGTGCTCCAGCTCGCTGACTCGCGCCTGTTCCGGTCATGGCCCGCATCGCCTCTGCTGGCCGAGATCATGTCGTGCTCGAAGGAGAGCGCGATCGAAGACGGTCCAGAGCACACTTGGTCCCCTCTCCTCTCCCACGTACTCGAGCGCCAGGCGCGGAAAGAGCTGGCGAGCGTGCTCTACGCCAGCTGGGCCCGGCTCGCCCGCCGTTTGGCGTCTGTCCATGATGGCATGGATCATCACCACGAAGTTTCGTCCGACAAGCTGGACCAATGGAAGAACCACACGCGCTTCCTGATGTGGGCACTTCCCTCTGCGTTCAGGCTTGAATCCAGCAACAGCGACGTCGGTCTCAACCAAGCGCTGAACGAGGTCAACCAGCTGCTGGTCGACATGCTCTTCCATCACGTCGCTACGGCACTTCATCACGGCGAACCCGAAGCTAGAAGCCACATTCTGAGCGTGTTGGCCCACAACGTCGCCACGGACGGGGCTGGACAATGTAGTCTCCCGCTCTGGCAAGACTTCGAGAAGCAGCCCTACTGTGCTGAGCTTCTGCTCCGACACTGGCAAGCCTGCAACGCTATCGCGGTGGATGACCACCAGGACATTAACGTTGGCTCCGCCTCGCTCTCATCGTCCGCCACTGCGCTCTTCGTCGCAGCGGCCCATGACATGGAGGCCGACGACGAAATCACGCGCGCCTCGGCAGTCTACGCTCAGCAAGGTCACATCGAGCTGCTCAGCCTGCTGACCAGATGCGCAGGACCGGAAGAGGCCTCCGTTCTCGGCTCCGAGTTGATGCACACAATGCTCGTCGACACTGTGAACAGCTGGCTTGCATGGCATGCCGGCCACCATCACCGGTGTTTGCTCCTCCCCCTCGCTTCTGCTTCATGCTGTCCTGCGTGATCAGCGGGTGACTTACCTCTGGGTGTGGTGCAGGATCAACCACGCTGCACCTCTGTCGGTGCGGTTGGCCGCGGCAAGCCTCGTTAACCTGACAGTGAAGCTGCTCGGCGGGAGTGAGGGGATGCTTGGCGCCAAGGCCGGGCCGGTAATTCGCTTCCTGACCTCGCTCGTCTTTCCGCCCTCGGGAGCAACCCTGTCCTCAGCCATCTCGACCACGCCGAAGCGGCATCGGTCGCTGTCGACGTCGTCAAGCAAGTCACCCCGCTCCGCCTCCTACCGCAACTTGCTAAGCAACTTCATTTTAAGGTCGGATGCCAGCCATGAGGAAGACGCTCCTGACGATGATGACGACGAGAACAGGGTCTCGGTGTCCTCCGGCGAAGCAGCGCACATGAGCGGGCGCAAGAGCTCAAGCGCCAGCCACGAGCCGGCTGGACTCGGGAGTGACTCGCTCAGCGGCGGCGAAGTCTCGGGAGTCGCGTTGCCGGCCGAGGAGCCGCTCGTGCTGGAAGTTATCAGTGGGGCCTCGGCCTTGCTGGCACCTGGCTGTGACCTCTTTATGGATGAGGTGCGGCTACAAGCTTTGGACACCTCTGATGATCATGTCTCACTATTTTATGTGTGTGTTGGTGCAGGTGGAGCGGCTTCTTGTAGCCTGCTTGCTCTCACGCGCTCCCCGAGTCGAACCACGTGTAGCTGCCGCAGTGGCCGAGGGCCTGGCCCAAGTGGGTCGACAGCACCTGGACCGACTGACCGGCTTCACGCGAAACGCTCTACACCACAGTGGTGAACTCTCGCTGATGGCCGTCAGCGACAAGCCGCTGTTGCCCTGCCTTCATGAGCACTTGCCGCAAGCAGGTGCGCTCGCCCTCATGGGCGACCTCCGCCCACAAGAACAAGTCGAACTGACTGTAATTTGTGTCGTATCTATGGCCAGTCATCCAGGATGGTCCTGAGGCCGTGCAAGCCTTGCGCCTAGCCTACATGACCGCCGTAACGCAGAGCCTCGGTCCTGGTATCTTGCAACAGCAGACGGCGGCAGCGCTCGGCATCTTTGAGCGGGTGGTCGTGCTGGCACTTTGGGCTCTGTGCTGCTCGGACGACCCGTCGTTTCAGCGCCAGGGCTGCCTCCTGGCTGACCGCATTGAGGTCCGGCACACCTACAATAGACCGACAATCTCCCTTCTTCAACGACTTACACCTCGTGGCGGTTTAGGCCGTGCAGCTGCAGCGAGAAACCGCCGACAGCTACCTGGTGGGCGAGTTCTTCTCGGGACCGATGGACTTGACGATGCTGCGCGGGCGTGCCGCCAGGCTGAGCCAGCGGCTGGCCCGAGCCTACCCGCTCCGCTCGGCTCGTCTTCTGAAGCGGGCTTCCCGGTGTCTCCGCGCGGCCGGCTCACCCGCCCTTCTGCTTGAGGTCCTCGCCACCTCTCCTGTTCAAGCATGCCGGACGCGTTATAGCTTGCCTAACCTGACTGGTCCATCTACAGTGCTTGGAGCCGTGGGCTCGCAACTACGGCCAGCTGATGATGTCTGCAGACGTCAGTGCCCGGGAAAAGGCCCAGGAGATCACTCACGTGCTCTTCAGGTATGATCTTTCTTGCTTTGATTTGTATTCTAAATATGTATTTTGAAGGAAACTTAACGGTATGTTTCACGGTCTTTTTGCAGGCTCAGTGGGGCGTTGTGGCCAAGCAGGACGTTGCGGCGAGGCCTTCTAGAGCCGCTGTGGGCCGCCACAGTGTCGCTTGCCAACGCAGCTACCAGCGTACCCGCCTTGCTTGACTTTCTTGCGCAACGCGTCCTCCCGGCGGCCTCAGGCGAGCGAGAAGAGACCGCCCTCGACATTGGCGAGTGCGTCTGCTCGGGTACGGCGCAGCAATACGCCAGAACGTACATCATTTGTCTTATCGTGTGCTTTTCAGTTGTGGCGCAGGGTGAATGCCGTTCAGTGCTGTTCGACAGCCTGGTGAACCGGCTTGCCAACTGCTCGGTCTTCTCGAGCTCATCCTCGGCCTCGGTTTCCGGTCTTCGCCGAGGGGAAGACGCCAGTGTCTTCTTCCACTTTCTTTCCCGCTTGCCTCTGTCCTCTTCCGCTTTCTCTTCTCGGCAGCCTCTGGTGGATTACGTCATCGCTCACCACTCGCTGGCCCTCGTCCTCCACAACGCCGTCATTCTGCAGTTTGGTTCAGCTGATGGTTCATCACCATCCTTGGCTCTGGGCAAGCAGTTCCTGCTTCGTTTGCTCTTCGCCGCGGCCGAAACCATCTTCGACGCCGAGAGCGACGCCAAGGACAACGACGACGGCAACGACGGCGCGCCTCAGATGGATTCCCCGACGATGCAAGACAACCTGCCGGCCTTGTGCTGGTCCTCATCCTCCTCGTCAGACTTGCTTGGATGTTGCCCCGCGTCGCCGATTCTGTCCGTGATATCGCGCAACGGCGGTGGCGTCGAGGCGGAGCAACTGGAAAGTCCCAGCGACGAAGTCTTGTCGGCCGTTGCCGTCGCTCGAGGCGGCCGTGAGAAGCCTCCGCCAACGCGCAACTTCATGCTCAGCCTCAAGTCCCTCTCCCAGCGGAGCCTCAAGAAGGATGTCGACAAGAAGGCTTCAGCCAGTAAGGACAAGGACTCGCCGCGTCGGAGCCGTAGCATCATTCACCGCGGCGGACGCAGCAAGAGTCTCACCAAACGCCGCCGCGCAGCCGTCGAGAGTGGAGAGAGCGGCCCGGATCAGATCGTCGACCGACCGCCGTCAATCAAGCGAGGCCGATCGGCCACGCTGCCGGCCCACAACCAGTCAGCACCGGTTCTGGCGCCCTTTACGCTGCGGGCAATTCTCAACGATAATGATGAAGATGACACGGCCGGCGTGGGCCAAGAGGCTCGACCCCGGCCGAGCAGCCCTTACAAGGAGGAGAAGAAGAGCTTCCAAGCCCATCTCGACCAACTCGGCTATCGCAATGCGAGCCAGGTGTTGTCCTCGTTGTCGCCCCAGCCATCGCTGGCCGCGACACGCAGCTCTGTAATGTTACCTCGGGCACGCTCACGAGAGGCAATGTCTGTGTCAGCTCGGCTCTTCTCGCTCACCAGCAACGCTTCGGCAGCCCGGCAGCGTCGATGCGTTAACGACGACAATGGCGCCTGCGAGCCGTCGTGGATTCCAGGCGTTGCGCCACTGGTCTCGCCAAACCCCAACGATGGCGTGCCAGGCCTCTTCTCTCCAAGTTTCCGCTTCGCCGAGGAGATGCTGGCCGAGCTGCGCGACCCAGCGCCCGACAGGCCGCTCTCGGCCTCACTTGCCCGCGTGGTGCCCCACTTGGCCCTCATCACGTACGACGACTCTCGCTTATTAACATTCAAATGTGAGAAATATCAATTTAAAATTGAAAACATTAAATTTTCAGGCCGAAGCTGCGAAGCCAGTGGGCGCGTCTGGCGCTTGAATGGGGTCTACGCGCGAAGGACGACATCGACCGAGCGGCCGCGGTGGCGTCGCTGCAGGTCTTCGGCCTCTTGGGTGGCGCTGCGCACATCGCCAACTCATCAGCGCCTGGTCTCGTGCCTCTGGTCGTCCGCGCTCTCTTGCGTGCGCTCTGCCACTGTGCGCTGCTCCCATCGGCCGCGGGGATCCTAAGAAACAGCCAGCTCCAGGCCAACAACATGAATGCGGCCAATCCTCACGCGCAACTCCTGTTCGATGCCCTCCTTGCTCTGCTCGCCAAGGTACGACGACCTCGTGTTGTCGTCGCCATGACAGGTGATTAACAACGCATCGGCGGGCAGTGCTCGCGAGATGTGGCGCTCTGCGAGGGGTTCGCGGCCGCGGTCGTCCTCCTCCGCGTTGGCCAACGGGGGCAAGGCGAGATCAGCAGCAGTACCGGAAGAGACCACTACGCAGCCGGCATCGCTCTGCTCTCGTGGTTGTGGAACCGCCACCCCACCACCCTTGTCTCTGCTATGCAACCCGTATGCCTCCCCTTTTCCTCTCAGAAGCTTATTGTTTGTTTTATTATTTCTGATGATGAAACACAAAAAGAATCTGCGAGCCCTGGACCACTTGTGGGACACGTCATGTTGCCGCCGTCGAGGAGTGGAGCCAGAAGCTCGGCAGCCGATCTCGGCTGCACAAGGCATGGTCTCCACCATCATAGCCGCCATCGAGCGCCACCCACACCTGCTCGAGGTTCGCCACAATCCAACATGTTGGGCGACTGGCCTTTGAGAGAAGGGGACTCACCTGGCACGCCTGCGCAGGAGTCGGTGTCGGCCTTGAAACTCCTGTACCGCACCTACCAGCCAGCATGGGTCACTAACGGCGATGAAGATGGAAAGACGGCGGACTTGGTGATGGCCGCCCAGGCCGTGCTGTGGCTCGATCTCGCGCGGGTCGTGTGTCTCGTCCACGACTTCTTTACAGCCGGCAACGCAAACGACCAACACGATGATAGTGATCGTCATCGTGCTGAGATTGCTGATGAGGATGACGATGGCGATGATCGACAACCCGTCGACGAGCCCATCACCACCAACAGGAGAAGGAGGCACACGACGACAGCCACTTCTACTGGCGTTGAGGCAGTCCTACCTGAAATCGCGGTGGACCTGCTCGGCGCACACCGTGACAGCGGCCGCCACAGGCCCGAAGCCTCGCGATCGGGCTTGCGTGACATCAAGCGACTCATCCACGAGATTGTCGAGTTCTACGTCAACCACTTGCCCAGGTTCTCAGACGAGGCCGCTCCCGCAGGCCCGTCATCCTCGCCGTCGATCAGTCTCGCGTGGTTGGCCGACGGCGTGGCGAGCCTCTATGCCGAGTTTATGCAAGTCCTCGACTCCGTCGATGAAGCCCGCGAGGGGAGCGATGCTGGCGTCGCCTTGATCGATGAACTCCTGCGCGCCTTCATGGAGAACTTTGCCACCGCCTTCCCCCTCAGGTATCTTCGGCTCTTTTCTATGACCTCTTTTTCTCTTTTGTCATCTTCACCAACTGACGGGTCGGCTCCAACACGCCAGACGCGACTTTGGGGTCGCGCTGGAGCTTGCCATGCGCCTCGTGCGGGCTGCGCACCAGCGACCGACCTGGACCCTGCCCGTTCTTGCCCTCCTCACGCACCTCATCCTGTACGGCTTGTTCTTTTATCAGCTATGATTGCTTCATTTGCAACGATCAATGCTAACATCGTCATGAACAGGAGGAGCGAGCACGGGCTGAGCGCCCGAGAGCTGCAGGCCATCACCGACGAGGTGGCCCGCCTGATGACCTCCGTCGAGAACGACGACGCCAGTACGGTGGAGCGAGCCGCTGACCAGCTCCTGACAGTGGCGCTTGCCCGGGGCGCGGCGTCTGGTGGTGTCCTCGACTTGCTGTCAGCGACAGCCGAGGGCCATGACGGCCATGACGAGGGCGTTTACCTGGCCTCGATGGCTCTCGAGGTGGATGAGGCGGCCGCGCTTCTGCATCCCGACCTCGATGTACTCCTCAACGCCACCACCGACGGCGACGGCGACAAGGAGACGAGCGGTAAAGACGGTGGCGGCGAGGGAGATGGCAGCGAGAAGCACAGTGACGTCGCCACCGCACCAGCGGTCCAAGTGGTTATCCCGGAGCCTCGTAATTCCGCAAGAGGACACAAAGACAAGATCAAGAAGGAGGACGAGAGAGAGGAGGTCGGCGATGAACAAGTAGAGGAGATCGACGAAGTGCTGGCCAAGGGCGAGGAGGATCCGCTCCAGCAACAGCAGCAGCAACTGCAACGCCAGGGAACCACCTCAAGCGGGCGGCGTCGAATGCTGAACATGCGCGGCCTGCGGAGCCTCCGCCTCCTGCGCGGAGGCGCCGTCAAGAAGCCCACCAACAACAGCAACAGCAACCCGCCCACGGTGGAAGGCCAACAACATCCTCAAGCGGTCCTAGAAATCGACGACGAGAATATCAAGGACAAGCAGCAACAGAGGGACGACATAAGAAGGGACTTGCGAGACACAAGCGGAGAAGTCAAGTTGGTGGAGCCAAAGGGGGAGGAAAAGAAGATGGTGAAGAGCAAGGCGAAGATGGAGGAGAAGGAGGACCTGAAGCACCGGCGGAGGCGGGCCATGACCGAAGGCGAGGCCAAGGAGGCCGAGGACCCGCGCCGGGCTGCCTCTGCTCGCCGCGCCGCCTTTCTGTAAAGGCTGCCCCATTCTCTCTTCCCTGCCTTTTTATTTGTAAAATTGTTTTGTTTCTTCTGTAAAAAATTGCAAAAGAATTTGATTTTATCAAATAAAATTGCAAATCTGTGGGGCAAAGAGAATCAGGCCGAGACCCACTGCAGGCCGGAGACCTGGGCGTGCTCGATCAAGGCCACGACGTTCTGCGCGAGCTCGGTCAGGCCAGCATCGAGCTTCTCCAGCTCTTTGGTTCTGTTGTCCTTCTCGCTCGCCGCCCTAGAGTTGCGAGAGGCGTAAGTTGCGCAACTTGCTCAAGAAAAGAGGTGCTGAGCAGGAAGTACGCCATGGCAGTGTGTATCTTCAGGTTGACCGCCGCCTTTCGCGCCTTCACAGCCGAACTGCAGGTGGTGGTTAGGAACCAAATGCAAAAGCAACGTGCCTCGACTTTCCCTCTCGAACCTGATGATGTTCTCCTGGTCCTTGAGGTGGGCGCTCTGCGCCGAGAGAGCGTTCGCGCTGTCCACAAGCCTACCGACCACGGTAGACAGCTCCTTCGACAGATTGATCTGCGCCCAGAGTTGCACGAAAGCTGTTTTTGAAAAGAGGAGCAAAGAACGAAGACAGAGGGGAGGGGGAGGATACCATGTCTTTCTGGCTGTGTGAGGAGATTGCGGTTGTAAACCGGTCCAGGAGGTTAGCAAGCTCACCAGCAGTGGCGAGTAGCTGCTGGCGAGGACTACCCGACTCTACCGCTCCACCAAGTTCAGCTGCCTCCACAGCGTCGCGAATGCTGCCAGCAACCTCTTCCATCTTCTGCTTTTGCGGTAGGGGCACAAGAAAAAAAATATGAAAAAGGGTAAAATTTCTTGGGCACATTTTTGCTTTTATTTTTACTTTTTTGAAGCGGCGTTCACCCAGGGCAGCCGTTGGCACGAGCCCACTTGAGCACCTCCTGGTGGCCTGCCGTGGCCGCCGCGTTGCTGGTTTTCGCGTCCCACGGGCAGCCGTTGGCACGAGCCCACCGGAGCACCTCCAGGTGGCCGCCCAACGCCGCCTCGTTGCAGGTGAGCTCGTTCCACGGACAGCCGTTGGTACGAGCCCACTGGAGCACCTCCAGGTGGCCTCCCCGCGCAGCGTCGCTGCAGGTCCACTCGTTCCACTCGCAGCCATTGTCGTGCGCGTACTGGAGCGCCGCCAGGTGACCCGCCCTGGTGGCCATGCGGCAGGTCCATAGGTCCCACGGGCAGCCGTTGGCGTGCAGCCACTGGAGCACCTCCAGGTGGCCTTCTGAAGCCGCCTGGACGCAGGCGGTCATGTCCCACGGGCAGCCATTGGCACGAGCCCACTGGAGCACGGCCAAGTGGCCACTGCTGGCTGCCCTCGTGCTGGTTTGCTGGTCCCACGGGCAGCCGTTGGCGCGCGCCCACTGGAGCACAGACAACCAGCCCTTGCCCGCCACTTGCGCTGCAAAAGATGTTGGCGTGGTGGAGTCGCTCATGCGCGGCAGCTTGAAGTGGTGCACGACAAGAAGCTGCTGGAAGGCGATGCTCCACTTGCAGCACACGGCGCGGCAGGCGGGGAGGTTGAGGGGTCCCACGAACTGAAAGATGAACGCTACGAGCTCCACCGTGAGGTCCTCCATGCTCCCTGCCACGCCAGCGGGACCTAAGCGCCTCTTTTTCCTCGACTCGTGTTCAGCTACATCTTCACACCTGGCCTCTTCGTTTGTACAATCCATGCTGAAACTCTCGTGTCTGTTTTATCGTCTGCCAGCCCGACGAGCTGGCAAGGCGAGCGGCCTCGCATTAAAAATTCTGTTTTCTGTGATTAATTAATTAATTACTTCAGCAGGAATGCGAAGCTGACGTAAGCCAACAAGAGAAGAGAGACAAGAAGGGCCACGAGGAGGACAAAGCTCGGTCATCAGGCTCTCTATTCTCCGTTGGGTGTGCCGTGCGCGTGGCTGATTTCCTCCATCCTCCCGTGCTTGCGTTGGGGCATGCGGTAGAGCCGAGCTCCAAGTGTAAGACCACCTCGATTACCCTCTTCCTACTCTCATCCCTGCGCCGTGCCACCACTTGGTGAGCCTGCCTGCCGTCTAGATCCACAACCAACCAAGGTACGCCGTAGGCTTCATGCCTTTTTTCTCGCGAGAGCATCTGTAAAAGCAACACTGGAGATGCACACGGATGGACGGGAGGAAGAAATCACTGTTTGCTTACCTCGCACATGTGATCCTCACTTTTAAGGATGGCTGAGCCGGGCGCGCGAATACGGTCTGCCACAGCCAGTGCATCTCAAATTGATGGCTCAGCTTCGCCACCACGGGCTCATCGAGGGGGGCTGTCGCCTCGCTCGCCTCCTGTAGCAGCTCTCCATGCCATTTCTTCAACACCTCCCGAGGGCGGGGGCAGCTCATCGCCTCGCGGCAGCCGCCGCGCTCGAGCCAACACACTTACGCCCATGCGCGGACCGCCTTCTCTTTCGCCCCTTCCTCACGATGCCATCTACGACAGCATCCATCTCTATACTGTCCGATCCCAGCGCGGTGGCCTTCGTGAGGTAACATTAATGCACCACATCAACTGCCATTTGCTTCTTTACACGAATTGTTGATCAATTTTTGATCACCTGGCGGTGTGCAGAGGTCACGATTAAACAAAACCATCAGCAAGTTGGCCAGGAATGAGTTGACAAGGTACACCTGCCTTTTCTCCTTTAATCTGAACGAGTCGCCTGGACCTCAATTGGCGCTGACATTCAATCACAGGCGAACGTCAGTGAGCCTCAAGGCAGCCATCCGGCCCAACCGAGAAGGCCACATCTTTGACTACTTCTGCGTAGTGGGCTACCCGCCCACGGCCAAGGTTGATATCAAGGCCCCGGCCGAGTCCAGGCGTCAGGAGCCGGTCATCCTCTACCAGTACCCCGAGGACAACCAGCTCAACGAGCAAGTCGTCCACTTCTGCTTCCCCAACGGTCCTCCTCCCTTACCTTTAAGAGCCAAACCATGTTATGTGTTGTAGCTGACCCGTCCATCTCATTCGGGCACATCAGGGGTCACGCCCACGGTGTCGCTGCGCAAGAAGGCGGCCGATCAGAAGTCCTCTACGCTCGAGCTGGCCAACTGGTACGTGCCCGTGCCTCCTCTCGGCTTTCTCTGCTATTCTATACTTCTCTGGCCCAGAGAGGTTAATCGTCTTTCTGCACGTTCCTCTCGCCCACAGCTCGCTGAAGGAGCTGAAGGACTCGGAGCGCTCGTTCCTCTTCCTGATGACCGGCAATGGCGCTCTCCTCTATGGCATCTGCGTCTCTCAGAACGAGCTTCTCTCTGTACATGGCGCTTGTCATTGCCTCTGTCTGCCTTGTACTACACGAAACTGACTCACTTTTTATGCGGCTGTAGTGCCTGGAGAAGCCGTCGTTCTTCAAGCAGGCGGCCTATAACCCGCCGTCGCCCCTCTCGCCCACGGAGCTGCGCTACGAGGTGTCGGCGCCCCGCGTCTACTGCCTCCTTTCGCGCTTCCCCTTCTTCAAGCTCCACTTTCGCGTCCTCTACACCCTCCTCGGTATGCTCATCTCCGCTTTTTGTTGCATTCCTTGCTTCAATTTTTTACATTCCTGACGTGGTGCACACATGCAGAGACGGAGCGGGCAGTACAAAAGGAAGCCTTGGCACGCTTGCGCCAACAGGCGGGGGTCAAGGCCGCCGAAGCAGCGGCCGAGCCCTCCAGCGCCGGAGGCGGGCGAGCCAACTCGCTTTCGTCCGAGGCCGACGCCACGGGCAAGCCCGACGAGGCCGCCGCCAGCTCGAGCTCCGAGAAGGAGAAGAAGGGCAGCGCCTGGAACTGGGGTCGCTGGCGCTGGGGCAAGGACAAGGACAAGAAGGACAGCAAGGAAAGCAAGTCCAGCGCCGCGGCCACGACGGCCACGGACCAGCCTGACATGCCCGGCAAGATGCAGCGGACGTCGAGCGCGCACAGCTTGAAGAACTGGGGCTTGAAGCGGCCCGGCGATGCGACGGCGGCTGAGGGCAGCAAGGATGACATCAACACGCGGACGTCGGCCAAGGCCGAGAGCAGCAGCTCAATCACCACCGCGCTCATCTCGCCGCGCCGCGGGCGCGCCACCAGCCGTGGCCCCGCCATGGACAAGTCGGGGGCCGACATCATCGGCGCGGGCGAGGCCACCAGTCCGCGCGGCGGCGCCGCCACTGAGGTGAGCCCGCGCGGTCGGGCGCTTGGGGGCAAGAGCGAAAGCGAAGGGGCGATGACGTCAGCAGCCGTTTCGACAGGCAACGTGGCCGCGCGCAAGCGGTCCAACTCGCGCGTGCGCAGCCTATTCGCGCTGGGCGGCAACAAGATTGAGCGGGGCGAAATCGTGACGACCGATACCACTGGCGACCACCCCGAGGCCGGGTCCGACGACGCGTCGCCTTTCCCCGGCATTCGTCTCCATCAGAACGCTGCCGAGGCCGGCGGTGAGGCCAGCGCGCCCTTCCCTGGCATCCGCCTCCACATGGGGGCCGACGAGGCTACGTCATCAACGCAGCAGCAGGGGAACGGCGACACGACGTCGGCGGCCGAGGACGTGCCCAGTGGCCTCAAGCAGGCTGACGCAAAGGTACGCGCCGATTAATTACTTTTTAAAAAATTGATAATTTCATACATAAAATGGAACTTTAATTTTGAAATAATGTTAACTCTGAATAGGAGAAGAACAAGGTGGTGGCTCTGCTCGAGGCCTACTACAACACGAATATACGATCAAGTCTGGGCTCCTTCAACGTGAAGCTTCCGTCGGCCAAGCGCCAGGGCAAGTTTGTGTGTCCCGTACGCACTCTCGACCTCCAGTATTTTCATTTTCTTTATTTGAAATAGAAAATGTGTTAACAAACTGTGGTTTGCGGCCTGCGCAGGAAGGAGACGAGGAGAAGCTGATCATGGAATGGTGCGCCCCGACGATGCTGCGACTGGTGCCACTGCCCAACATCATCGTGCTCCTTCGGGCGCTTCTCCAGGAGTACAAGGTCGTCCTCCTCTGCAAGAACCTCGGCGTCCTCTCCTTCATTGCGTACTCTCCCCTTTTCACCATCCTCCTCCTCTCTCATCCGCTCCTTCAACCGTGACTCACCCAGCTGGCCGTTGTTGTCGTCGTCGACAGGATGGCGCTGCTGCCGCTGCTGCGCCCCTTCGAGTGGCAGGGGCCCTTCATCCCGCTCGTCCCCAAGAACCTCGAGGAATGCGTGGAATCTCCCGGTACCGCCCCCCCCCCGGGGCCTCATGCGCCCTCACTCCTCCCTTTCACACGTCTTTTTGGCTGATCGTGGCCTCCCTATGGCAGTTCCGTGCGTGCTCGGGATGCCAACGACCTGCGAGGAGGACCTCATTCCGGTGGTCATGGACGACTGCCTCATCGTCAACATCGAGACCGAGCAAGTCGTCCTCCCCGAGCGTCCTCTCCCGCCTCTGCCCCACGAGGAAGAGCTGTACGGAACAACCAACTCTTCTTTTTCAGTATTAATTCAAAAATTTTAATCATTTTTGAAAATACTTGGAATTTTGCAGATACGCACAGCTGGGAGCGTTTCACTCGAAGATCTATCGGCCGGTACAGAGCCCGGACCGGGCCAAGGCCTTCCATAGGCTGGCCAAGAGCACGAAGGAGGAGATGGTCGCCGCCGCTGGGTTCCTCAACCACCTGCGGTCCTACCAGGAGCGCCTGGTCCAGGAGATCGTCAACTACGTCCACATCCACTGTATCGCCGAGTCGGCTCCGGCCCCGTCGCTGCCGGCCCTGCCCAGCGGCCTCGCCGCTGCGGGCTCGCCCGCGCTGTCGTTCCCGTGCCTGCCGACCACGTCGTCGGGCTCGCCCTCGACGTCGCCCGTCATCACCAACTCGCCGCTGGGGGCCGCCCAGGGCTACGCGACGTCGCCGCTGGCCTCGTCGGCCTCGTACACGTCGCTCACCACGTTCGAGCAGGCCGAGCTCGAGGCCACCCTGGCACAGGCCTACGTCGAGCAGCGCACGGCCGGGTATTTCCGGCCGCCACCGTCGGCTCTGCTCTCCACGTCGCCCTCGCTCGGCTTGCCGCACTCGCACTCGATGGCCCTCCCGGTCATCCGCGAGCTCGTCGAGGACCACAATGAGGGCGACGTCAATGGGCGGCCGCGGCCCGTGATGGATGATCACGAGCTGTGGGCCCGCACGCGGTCGGTGGTCGGCGCCAGCGCTCCCAAGCCCGCCGCCTCGGCCTCGTCGACGCCGACAACAACACCAACTAAGACAACGGCAACGACGGACGGTGCCATGAGCAAGAAGGACAGCGGCGGCATTGCGGGCCGACGCATGGCCGCAGCGCTCATCCAGACGCTGCCGCACAACCGGGAGCTGGAGGACATCAAGGCCCAGGTCGAGATCGATCGAGTCTCCTCCGACGAGATGATCGGCGGCGGCAAGTCTCAAAACACCTCCGTGGCGAAGGCAACGACGCCAAGGAAAATCGAAGGCAAAAGAACGAAGAAGAACGAAAACGGCGATGAACACCGCCGCCGCAAGAGCGACGACACGTCGGACGAGGACGAATTTGAGCCTGAGGAGGAGAAGGAAGAAGAGGATGATGAAGGAAACGAAAGCGGCGCGTCGTCGTCGCAGGCCCACCCGCTGCGAACAGCGCGCAACCTGTCGTTCTCGGCCTCAGCCATCCCGGCCTTTGTGGCGTCGCCCTCGACCTCGCCTGAGGCGGGGTCGACGCTGCTGCAGCAACAACAGCAGCAACCTCCGACGTTCGACGGCACCTCGGCCGACGCGCGAAAGAACGAAAGCGAAAGCGAAGCCGGGAACGGGAGCGGCGGTCCGGGCAGGAGGAAGGTTTTGGCCATCCCGATGCTCCCGATCCGCGTGCGCGCCTCAACATCGTCTTCATCGACATCGTCGGACGATCAACAGCCGCAGCCGGGCTCGGCCTCCCCGCCGCCATCGCCCAAGCCGGTCCCGCGCGGCTCCGACGCGGACTTCGGCGGCGGGCCGCCGCCGCTCATCCTGTCGCTGCGGCCGTCGGTGCCGCCGCTGGCCTCGCCCCTGCCGCAGCTCGTGGCGTCGGTCTTTGACTGGACCGACATCCGGAATCTGCGCAAGATCGTGTGCCTCTTCCCGGTCACGCAGCAAAAGTTCATCGCCAACTTCCTCTCCACGCAGCACTTCACCATGTTCACCGAGCGCCTTGCCAAGATCTTTGGCTCTGCTGGCGGCGCCGCTAGCCCTGACGGCCGCTCGTCGGTCAACGTCGTCACACCACGTGCTGCTGCTCGGTACTATATTTTTAAAAATATTTTGTCATTTTTTTCTCATTTCAATTTCATTTTCTTAAAATTGTTGAATATTTTCACGTTCAGCATTACTGACAAAATACTTTTTTGGTGCAGATTTTTGGATCAGTTGAAGAAGATGATCGAGCAGGAGGAGAGTCAGGCGACGATGGCCCGATCGCTGCTGCAGATCTACACCATGCTCGAGGCCCAACAGGAGGTCGTCGGCTCCGGCGCCGGAGGTGAATCCGACCACTCGGCCACCAACTCGCCCGCGCTCGAGTCCCACCACCCCCACGAGCGGCTCGCCGTGCCGTCGCCGCAGGGCCGCAAGGTCCTCGGGACCGACTTTGGCATGGGCAAGGTGGTCCGCGAGGTCCTCAAGCACAGCGGCTCCAACGTCGGCGTCCGGGGCGAGGCCGGCGGTCCGTCCTTGGCGTCGCCGGCGGCCACGATCCCGCCGTCGCCGATGTCGTCGCCCACGCCCTTGCCTTTGTCGGCCGCGGCCAAGCGGCCGGGCCACCGGAGGCAGGGCTCCGTGGGCGGGCAGGAGATCCTCAAGATCAAGCCCGAGGAGGAGATCGAGGGCGAGGTGGGCAAGGAGCAGAAGAACATGGAGCAGATCATCAAGCTCTCTGACGAGCGCCTCCGCATTCTTACCCGGTGCGTGCGCGCCACAATCCGCCCTTATATTACGCCACCTTGGGCTGACACTCTTCTTCTTCGTCTTCATGTTGGTGATGTTGATGATCATCATGGTGGGTAGGTCGAAGGAGACGCTCAAGGCGCTGTTCAGCTCGGACAGCCCGCAGGCCCCCAGTGCCACCAATCCGATGCCGACCTCGACGTCGGCCTCGACGGTCGCCTCTGTGGTGTCGCCGCGCTCACGCGCCCACGGCCCGATCCCCTCGGGCCTCTCCTCGTTGTCTACATCACCTTCGTCGTCGTTGGCGACGTCGACATCCAAGACCCGCAAGGCGAGCTCGCCGCGCGGCGCCGGTACCAAGCCGGCCATCGTCGTCTCGACGCCGCGCGACAACAACGGCGGCGACGCGAGCGACACGGAGATGCCGGTGCTGGGCAAGGGCAGCCATGGCAAGAAGATCCGCGGGAAGGCCTCGCGCGGGAAGACCGCGTCGACCTCGGCGGACGACGACGCGTCGACCGACGCCGACGCGCACCGGCTCCAGCACTCGCTCGACGCGACGCCCTGAGGATCCTAAAAACGACCTGTAAAGAGCTGCTTGGAATTTTTTAAAAAAAGTATTTATTACGTTTTACCATGAAGCGTCGGTCGTCCATCGAGGTCGGCGTGGTATTTCCGCCCGCGTAGCTGGTTGTTCTTCGTCTTGGCCATAATCGACGTCTTCTTCTTCTTCTTCTTCATCATCTCGGTGTACACCGGGAAGGCTATCCAGCAGGAGCAGTGCATCTTCTTGGCCTTGGGCAGAGGCCCGGGCCAGCCACTTCCGCGCTTTGGACGGGTCATGTACAAGTCCACCGCGCCCCTCGCTAAACAGGACGCCCAGGTTGTACTGCGCGTCGGGGTCGCCTTGGCGGGCGGCCATACGGTACCACTTTACCGCCTCCTCGTCGCTCCTGGCCAGCCCTCCTTGCCCAGCCTCGTAGAAGATGCCCATGTAGAACTGCGCGTCGGGATCGCCCTGGAGGGCGGCCTTGTGGAACCACTTTCTGGCCTGCTCGTCACTTTGTTGGGCCAACAAGCCTGAAGCACGAGAGGTCTTCTCGTAGAGGAAGATCCCCAGGTTGGACATGGCAGCGGTGTGGTTCTGGAGGGCGGCCAGGTGGAACCACTCGGCGGCACGTTCATCGCTCTTCTCCAGCCCTCCACGCCCCGTCTGGTAGTACAGGCCGATCCAGTTCTGAGCCTCGGCGTGGCCTTGGAGAGCGGCTTTGTGAAACCACTCCAGGGCTTGTTCGTCGCTCTGCGTCAGTCCGCTTTGTCCCGTCTCGTAGCACAGGCCCAGTTGATACTGTGCCTCAGCGTGGCCCTGGAGGGCCGCCTTATGGAACCACTTCGTGGCCATATGCTGCTCCTGTACCCAGCCGGTGGCGTGCACCCACCCGAGCAGGTACTGTGCAAAGGGATACCCGCCGCGCTTGTTGGCCAGTTCAAGCCACGCCACATCGACCCATTTGCCCTCGGTGACGAGCTTGGTCAGGTGCTCCTGCGCTCCAGCGTGGCCCAGCAGCGCGGCTTTCCGAACAAGCTCTTCCCCACGAGCTGACTGCACCTTGCCGTTCATGCTTGAAGCTCACACAGCGTTATTCAGCCAAACAAAAATACAAGAAAATCATTTCTTTACTCTTTTTGATCGTGAACGAGCCATTCCCTGAATCGTTGCCTTCTGTTGAATCAGGTGGCCACGCAGACAAGAGAGCAATCTACCCTTTGTGAAGAACAGAAGGTCATAGAAAGAGACCATGGATTTGCGCATGTCGAAGGGAAAGGGGAAGGAGAAGGATGACGACTACCTCCAAGTGCGCTTGCCTACGGCCAAGCGCCCGTTCAACGCCGTTCTCTACGGTGATATGGTCCAGAAGGGCCTTGCTCGGCTCTATGGCGGTACGAGCCATGCAAGTGTGCTTGACTGTGATTTTACTCGCTTACTTCTTTTGTGGTAAATGCACAACGTCAGACTTGACGCTGAGCGACGTGACGCTGGTCGTGGCCGACGAAAAGATTCCCGTCCATCGAATCGTTCTCAATGTTTGGTCTGGTGTGTTCTTCCTACACGGCCCCAGGACTCACTCCTCAAATGGTGTCGTTTAGCCAATAACCAACCGCTACATCTACAGACACCTTCCGCGCGCTGCTCGAGAGCGCTGGCACGAACCGCGAGGTCGCCATCCCGCTCGACAAGGAGGGTAAGCTCTGCTCCATTGTTGCGTTTCGCTCTCCCTCTTGAAGACGTACGTTTGACCCTACTCTCTTGTACGCGCGTCTTGTATGCGCAGACCTGGCGGACTTCAAGTTGATGCTGAAGCACATGTACACGGGCGACACGGACTTCATTACGGGTGACAACGTGCTCTCCCTCATGAGCCTCTCCAGCTACTTCAACATCCACTCCCTCAAGGTCTCTTCTTCCTCTACACCCATCCTATTTTTATTTATTTTTAAAATGTTATTTACTGAAATATTTGTCGTTTCAAAAAATGCGACTTATTGCAGGAAACGTGCGGAGAGCTGCTGGGCGAGACGGTGTCGGACGACAACCTGTTCTTCTTCCTCGACGTCGTGGACAAGTACGAGGTGCGCGCGCTGGAGGCCGCCTGCGGCTCGCATTTGGCCGAGCACTTCCACGACCTCATCACCAGCGGCAAGCTCGATGACCTGGAGCCCTCGACCTGGGCCGAGATCGTCAAAACCGACGATATTCGCGTCCAGTACGACTTCTTCCTCTTCTTCTTACCTTCAGGCTACTGACGATTCGCTTCGCGCTGCAGCTCGGAGGAGGAGCTGTTCGAGGCGGTGCTGCGCTACACGAACCAGTTCAAGGGCAAGGAGGAGCGTGACCATGCCCTCAACACCATCCTGCCCTACATCCGGTTCCCCTTCATGACCCCGCGCTTCCTCGTCACCGTTCGCTCCCCCTTTCATTTAACTACTACTTTTTTCTTTCAGATTCTGTATTTATTTATTTTTTGTAAACATTTTTTGAATTTTTTATATCAACAATTACAACTTGATTAATAATTTTAAAAAATTAACAATAATGCAGAAGGTGGAGGGCGAGGAGTCGATCAAGCACCTGCCGCTGGTGCAGGACCTCCTGCACGAGGCCTACCGCTACCGCGTCAACCCGAGCTCGGTCAAGAACATCCGCTCGACGCCGCGCACAGGCCAGCGCTTCGACCCGCAGCAATGCGACTCCAACCTCACCCTCTCTGACGACAAGCTCACGGTTCGTATGACCTCTTCTCTGCTTAATCATTCTCTTCATCATCGTCATCATCTTCATGTGTTATTAATGGTGTTGTGCGGCCACTCTTTGTCGTTGGTCGTCGCCGGGTCGGTGCAGCTCACGCTGAACGGCAACACCGGCGGATGGTACAACGCGTCGTGCGTGTCGCCGCTCACGCCGAGCCAGCCCTACATCGAGTTCAAGGTCGTTTCGGGCGCCGCCGGCCAGCTCATGATCGTACCGGCCCACCCCCTCTCGCCTCGCTCATGGTCATGACAAGATGAAGTGGTGATTGCTGATGTTGTTGTCGTCATCATCGTCATCGTGATCATCGTGCATCCTCTTCATCGTCATCGTCATCAAGGGCGTGGTGGCGGGCACGTGCGCGACGACGGGCTACGCCGGTCAGTACTCGAACGGGTGGTCGTATTACTCGTCGGGCCAGGTCTACAACTCGAGCAACACGCCGGCCACGGGCCAGTCCTACAACACGGGCGACCGCATCGGCGTCTTTGTCGAGTTTGACAAGAAGGTCGTTCACTTCTTCAAGAATGGCAAGAGCTCCACCAGGTATGTTTTAAAGCACAAAACATTTTTGTTTTGTTTTTTGTTCTGTTCTGTTCTGTTTTGTTTTTTATGTTATTTTATTTTATTTTATTTTATTTTATTTTATTTTATTTTAAAAATAATTTCAATTTATTAACAAAACAAATAAATAAATTAGTGTATCCGGAGTACATTTCTCGGACAGCACGCCGCTGTTCCCCAACGTAAGCGCCAACGCTAGCGGTAACTCGGTGACAATTATCCCCTACGCCCCGCTGCCGGCCGAGGCGCAGGCCAAGGTCAGCAAGGACGCCGCCACGTCCAGCCGCAAGAACAGGTGACGACGACCTCCTTCCTGATGATGAACTTTCACTTTCTCGTAATGCGCTCGAGCTAACCACCATCATCGACATGCTGTACTTGCAGGGCCAAGCTCACGACGTCGTCACTGGGGCGGGCCTACGGTGACGAAGAGGTGCCCAGCGTGGAGCCTCCCGGGGACGCGGCAGCAGAGGCCATTGACGGCACCACCTTCATCAAGCGCTTCCTCCGCTTCCGCCTGTGATGCGGGAAGAGGACAACAGTTAAGAAGAAGAACGTGTAGACTTTGATTTTTCGTTTTTAAAAAAGAAAATTCTTTTGTGCAAATGCAGTAGGTAATCCGGGCCCACGGCAGCCGTTGGCGCGTGCCCACCGCCCTTTCAAGCCAAAGAGGCACAAAATTGTTTTGTTAAATAAACGCTTCATCGGCGCTTCTTGCCGCCCTTGTTGCCTCCCGCTCCGCTGCTGCGCTGCTTGCGCTTGAGTTCTTGCATTTTCCGCTTCTTGCCACGACCCATCGTGGACTTGACCTTCTTGTCCTGACTCTTGGCCTTCTCCTCGCGCGCTTTGTTCACCTCCCACTTGAGGCCAAACATGAAGGTCTTGCAGTTCTGGCGCGTGAGGTGCTGGTTGTGGTCCGTCGACACGCCCGCGAAGAAGCCCACCGTGTTGCGGTGCGCGTAGCCCGGGTAAAGCTGCGGGTCAAACTCGATCGTGCGTACGAGGCTCAGCCGGCTGGTGCGCTCAGCCAACGCGACGACGTTCCACTTGGCGTAGGGCATCCCTGAAGTAGAGTGCCATTATTTTCATGTCAGGCCCTCTACGCACGAAACACGTGAAGACGCATGAACTCGCACCGGTGCGCAGGGTGACGTGGATCTCGCCGCCGCTCTTGAGCTTGCGCCCGGCCGAGGTGAAGAACTTGTAGAGCAGGTCCCGGTTCACAGCGATGTTCCTGTCCTGGTCCTTGATGCCCGCGCCAGCGTGTGGGAAGTTGAACACGATCGTGTCAAATTGCTTGTTCCTGAGCGCCTTGCAGGCGTCCAGGTCCATGCCGTCCACCTGTGGAAGTCCAACAATCAATCAGAGCCGCTACACGACGCGTGCGCCTGGACGAGGAGGAGATGGCGCAGGACCTTGTGGAGGACGGTGCCGCCAATCCTCTCGAAGGCGCGGATGTGATCGACGACGTCGCTGTACTTCTCCTTGCACTCGTCGAGGCTGTCCAGCGACGTGGCGGTGATGTTGGTCCCGGCGCGTAGCACGTTGGCGAGGGCGAGCGCAAACGAGAAGTTGCCCTCGCCCACGAGGAGGATGGACTTTTCGAGCACGTAGGGCATCAGTCGCGAGCGCCGACTTCGCTCCAGAGCTTGCACGAGCTTCCTCTTCTTGGCTTCTTCGTCATCTTCCACACCTTCCTCCTCCTCTTCCTCATTATCTTCCTCCTCGTCCTCTTCAACCGCTTCCTCTTCGCTCTGTTCCTCCTCATTCTTACCTTCCTCTTCTTCTTCTTCTTCTTCCTCTTCTTGTTCCTCTTCGGCAACGTCTTCTTTGCTTTGCTCCTCTTGAGCTGCAGCCTTTTCTTCATCATTATCGTGTTCTTCATCCTTTTGATCTTCAGTGTCTCCCTTCTCCGCAGCTTGAGCAACTGCGGACGACCTTCGTATCGAGAAAATCGAGAAATTCAGTCCCGATTAAATCTGACCACAAATTCATCTAAAGGGAGATTACGTACAGGAGCTGCTGCTTCTTCTGCCACTCCGACAGCTTCTTGGGTTGTGCTTCAGTTTTGGCGTAGATGGGCGCCCCGGCCGCGGCAGCATCCGCAAGAAGGTTATCGAGTCGCGCCATCTTCCTCCGAGTGGCGCCCCTCTTGTTTTGCTTCTTCTTGATCTTCCTCATGGGGTCAACCACCTTTCGCTTCCGCTTGCCGCCACCAGCAGCACCACCTCCGCCCATCGGCCGTCTTCCGTCCATGTTTACTTGTTCAATCGAAAAAAAAAAATTAAAATAAAAAATGAATAAATAAACAATATGAAATTTACATCCTGTTTAGTGTATGGTAAGTAGCGTGGTATGTATATCTCGTGAGACATAGAGAGCATGCTACTTACCATACACTAAACAGCCATAAACTTCATGCTGTTGATTTATGCACGTCACATGCTGTGCGGTAGAAGCAGCTGGAGGGCCTTCTCGGCCACCTCGGCCGACGCCTTGGCCTTGGACGAGCTGGTCGCCCGCAGGACCTTGCCCTCCACGTGCAACTCGGCCGTGAAGTGTCCCTGTTACATAAGTGTGTGTGTGTGTATTGTCATATATATTGATAGGTTTATAAGAAGATAATGTTACCACGCGCCACCATCACCGTGAAGCATCAGCATAGTACCGTGGAGGGGTCGATGGTGTAGAGGTAGGTCGGGCTGCTTCGCCAGCGCTCGTGAAACAGGAGGTTCAGGTGCGCTGTCATATGTGGCACAAACAATGTTGTGGGTTAGGAGCGCCACCCTCGTGACGGTGATGATGGTGGCAGACGGGCTGGACGCACTCTTGGGGTTCATGATTCCCGCCTGGGCGGCGGGCTCTACGGGGGTGATGAGGCCACCCTGGGCCTGCAGCTTGAGCAACGCATCGAGTGCCGCCTGCGCATGCGAGGGTGAGGAGAGATCACGACCAAACTACAAACAAAAAGGAGCTCAAACTGCGCGTCGCCACGCACCAGCTTCTCGGCGTCCTTCTTTTTGCTCGAGATGCCGCGCCCCACGATCCCTCGCCCCTCATCAATCTTGCTTATGTCGACCGTCGCAGTAAAGCACTGTCCGTACACACACACACACACACGGATCTTAGCTCCAACGAGGCCTTGTTCGCGCACGCGCGCACACGCACCCCGGTGAAGCCGTCCCGGTCGGGAAGGTACTCGGGCACGAAGCGAGGCCCGAGCTTGGCCTGGAAGAGGGACTGGAGCTCGTTCTTGGCGCTCTCCAAGTGAGGCAGCTTGGCCTGCTGGTTCGTGCTCCGGCGCTGGGCCTCGGCCAGGACGCGCGGAACCGCATCCGAGCTCAAGAACGCTGGCGCGGGCGCCGCGTTGGCCTGTGCGGACCGATGAGACGTTGGTGACGCTATCGTCGTTGTCGATGATGAAGATAGAGGTGATGATGGCGATGAAGGCGCCGCCGCAAACGCTGTTGTGGCCGTTGTGCCGGGAATCTTCTCGGCCAAGTCGCTCAACCAGGCCTTTGGCGACGTCGAGGTGGAGGGCGAGGGCGGCGACTTGTAGGCCAAGGTCGACGCTGGCGGGGACGCTGAGCTCGCTGGTCGGTCGACCTGCTGCATCACGTCGCTCAGGAAGTCAAAGGTGGCCATGGCGCCCATGGCCGGCTGCTGCTTGGCATCACTGCTTGGGCTCATCATCGTTGTGAGTCCAAACGACGAGGGCATCGGCAGGGACTCGAGGCTGGGCACGTCTCCCATCATCGGCCCAGCAGGCGCAGCCGCCCCCGTGGCAGGCCTCGCCGTGACCATCTCGCGCTGTTGTTGCTGGTGTTGTGGCAGAGTGGGGAATGTTTGCTCCTCTGAAGCTTCACGCTTCCGCTTTAGATTGAGATGTTGATCAGTGACTAATCGAAGCTCCTTTTCTTCGTCCATGCAGTCGACCACGGGCGTGTCGAGCAGATACAAGTCACCGTCGGGCGTCGTGAATCGCGAGTAGCCCGTGAGATCGCTGGGCGCCAGGAAGCCCTCACTCACGAGCAGCTGCTTGACGCGGTACAGCAGCTGACGAAAGGTCTCTGGGTGCCCTCTACCCTGCAGCAGCGGAATGACAACAGCTCTTGTCGCGGACCCATCTTCAGCAGCAGTGAAGGGAGGAGGTGGGTCCATCAATCGCACGAGAATCGATCTTCGTGTTTGCCGATATGTAGTCTGCTGCGGAGGGTGGTCAACGTAGTAGTAGTGCTCGTCTTCGTCGTCTTCGTCGTCTGCACTCCACATGGGCCATACAAAAGGGTGCCCAAGCGCGTCCAGTACAACCTTGAGGTGTTTGTTACATTCACGTTCTTTTTCTTTTGTGTTTTCTTCTTCTTGATAAACTGTCGACTCTTGGACCCAACCTCAAGAGGTTGCCACGGCCGTTGAGCTGAGTGCCGCCATGACCCTCGCCTTGGCGGGCTCTTTACTTCTGTCGATCCTCGTGTGCGCTTATGCAGTCCCTGCGGGAGCGGCGCCGAATGAGGTGATCGCGACTTGCTCGGGCAGTGACGGTGACTGTGCTCCCGGAGAACCGGTGTGGGTTGAGCAGCCGGCGGCAGGCATGACCTCCGCAGGTGCCGGCTCAGCGGGAGAAGCAACACCCGACAACGTATTCCCCTTCCGCCTTGAACCGAACGTCACCATCGTCGACGGCCGGCAAGGTGCGCCTTCGCTCTTCCCCCCCGCTCTTCGCTCTTTTCTTCGCTTTTTTTTTCATGCGTTTCCTGCTCTCGAAGACGACAGGGGCGTGGTGTTGGTCGTGGACGACTTCTCAAAGGGCTGGCGTCTGCTCGTCACGCGGAAGTGCGTCGCTGAAAAATCGCCAAACGGGGTTCGCAGTGGGTCTCACGCTTGGCCCTTCCTTGCGTGTGTGTGCCAGGACCATCCTGGGCGGCCAGTGGCTCGGGACGGACGAGCCCATCTTCACAGCGTTCGTGCTGATGACCGCTGCCCAGTTTGCTCGACCGCAGGCTCGCGACTACCTTCTCGTGTACGCCTCCTGCGACGGCTCACGCGCTTGCTCCTGACTCGCTCACACCCACCGCCTTGTTGATCAACAGGGGCATGGGCGTCGGCAGCGCACCCCAGTCCCTGCAGTCGACAGGCAAGACGGTCGACGTGGTCGAGGTAGGGCCTCCCTCTCCTGCCCAGTCACCCCGCGCGCCGGCTTGGGGTCTGATCTGATGATGCGCATGCAGATCTCTCCCATTGTTGTCGAGTTTGCGACGAAGCACTTTGGCTTTTCGACCAACGGACAGGTACCACGGGTGGTGGTGACGCTTGTTGCGAGCACAAGTCATCAACGCTCGAGCTGAGCATTCGCGCAGGTGCATGTCAGGGATGCGTTTGCCTTTTACAACGAAGAGCACGGCAAGACCTACGACATCATCCTCCAAGGTGCGTCCTCAGGCTTGGTGTTGCTCCTCGTGTCGTTTCTCCAACTCGCGGGCCGGAAGTTGACCCGGCCGGTCGAGTGCCCCAGACACGTTCGATGGCGGTGAGATCGAGTCTCGCCTGCTGGCCAAGGAGACCCTCCGCACAGTCAAGAGGAGGCGCTTGAAGACAAACGTAGGCGTCGACGTCCTTTCCTCGCTTTGCTGCTTCCTTGTTTTCATCAACGCGATCCCTCGTTTGCTGCCATGCAGGGCATCTTCGTGTTGAACTTTGTCGGGTTCGCCCGAGGAACGAGGCGGGAGATGGAACCCGGCCTGGCCGTTCTGGCCACCCTTCGCGCGGTGTACCGCAACGTGCGTGTGTTCCCCGACTTTCCTCTCGGCGACCCCTCTGGCGAGAGCACACTCCGCAACCTCGTACGCGGCCTCTCCACGTCGTTTGTTCACCTCATCATGTGCTCATGTGCTCATCTTTTTCAGGTCTTCTTTGCGAGCGACGGCGAGATCGAGTTCGCCATTCCTGACTTTATGCTGGCGACGGCGACGGACCGCCAGGAGGGCGACCCCTACTGGGTCTACAACCACTTCGAGCAGTGGGAGATCGCCCCCGAGGACTGGGCCGCGAGTGCGCTGTCAAGCAGCAAGAAGCTTCCTCGCCGCGGGGCCACACCGACGGCCACCAGCCCTTCTCCGGTGACGCTCAAGAAGGCCGGAGCCTTCCAGTCGCAGCAGCGCGTGATCAGGGAGGCCTATTGGGATCAGATTCGGAGCTTCGTCTCGCCCCAAGTGTGGGGTTTGGCCAACGCAGATGGATGATGCTCAAAAAACCTCAATCTCCCTCACATAGTTCTCGCACATTCTCATCTCCTCTGTGGGTCTCGAACCGCGCTGGCCTGGTCCAGGCGCACGGCCTCGAAAGTGGTGGTTTTCTGTGGGTTTTTGGGGTCGGGCTACGAAAGGCGGCCCACAACGGCCCTTGGCTTGGCCAAAGGCGGACCATACAGGGCCGACTCAAGGATGGTCTTTAAAGGGTCATCAACTCTTCGGTAGGAAGCCCATTTCATCATCTGCTCGGCTCCCTCTTCTCCTGTGTGTTTACGATCATACAGCGGATCGTAAAGCAGAAGCACCAACCAGACCAACAACATCCAGTGCTATGGAGCCGAGGAAACATCAGCCGATGCGAGCGATCGCGCTTGTGAAGACCATCTTGGTAGTTCTTCTGCTTCTTCTGACGATTACACAAAGCGCGCGAGGCGAGACCGTGGGAAATCCTGAAGTGGACCTCGTAGCCACTGCGCCCGAGGCGGAGGCCTCGGTTCGTTTGCAGCGCGAGCGCGGCCAGGTGCTTTCCTACGTCGTACGAGACACCGAGCTCAACACGGCGGTCAAGATGCACTTCACCACGGTACAGCCCGGCGGCGGCATGGCGTCGATCGCGCTCACCATGGACGGCGTGCCCGGCGTCGACCTAAGCCGCGCCATTCTGCTCTTCCTTGCAGACAGCAGCGACCGCGTGTCCTACTTGATGGCGCCCCGCGGCCAGCCCGAGGACCACACTGCGCTGCTGCTGTTTGCCCTTCGCTTCCTACGAGGCGAGCAGCGCGGGGCCGTGCAGCTGGCCCACGCCGTGGTGGACCGCACCACGGCCCACAAGGTCGTGGAGCGCGTGCTACGGCTCGGGGACGCCACGCACCAGGTACGTTCTCTCGTGCCTCCAACCCAGCGCAGGCTGCTCTCCCGCTGACATCATGTGGCCATCATCATCTTCAATGGTGTGCAGGTCATCTCGTTGATCGATGCCAGCACGTCGACCCTCCTGGCGAGCAAGACCCAAATCGCTCACAAGTCGAGCATCGCCAGGGACGCCATGATTGAGGTAGAGCTCTTTAGCAACGTCACGATGTCCGAAGAGGCCATGAAGACCAAGGTGAACAGTCACACACACGACGTAGCCAAGAAGTTGTTGATGTGTTGCTGACCTCGCGTTGGACGATGCGTGTAGTTCCCCGAATCGCTCCACTTTGACTTCTACGGGCACTACGACGAGGACGAGCGCTCGAAGGATAGGCTGATGAGCGGCAAGTGCGGCCTGCACGACGAGGACCGAGCGGGCATGTCGTGCCTGTGGGGCTGCCGCGTGCCCCAGACGCAGTTGCGGTGCTGTCACCGGGTGGTCAAGTTCGCCGAGACTTGCCATGTCTTCATCGGGCGCTTCATGGGCCACGAGCACGACACAGTCAAGGGGGGCGGCGGTCTAGCCTTATCGCGGTGGACGCCGTGTCACCAGGTCGCCCTGCGTATGCAGCACGAGGGCACCCTCTCTCGTCTTTCCTTCGACGGTGAACACTACCGTGGACAAGCCGACCTCTGCCTCTAGCCTTCTTCTTCCATCTTTCCGTGTTGTACATAACGCTTTGTTTTCTTTTGCATTTTTTTCTTTGAATTTTTTGATCTGCAGATGGATGACCCTCTGGACGACTGGGGCAAGGCAGAGGAAGGGGAAGACAAGGCAGAAGAGCGCAAACTGAAGGCGGCCACCCATTACCACATCGCCAAAATATGCGAGGAGGAAGGTCGCCTTCTTGCTGCCACAGATTTTTAGCACCGAGGAATTGACATGTCAGGGTGCCAGGCCAACGTCTTGGGCTGAGTGTGAGCCGACAAGTCGCCGCCGCGCTGAACGAGCTGCTGTTTGGCTTTAGCAGTACGGGCGCCAGCCTCTTCCTCAAGCCCTTCTCTAATTCCTACTGCACCAGAGTCCGTGGGCGGCGATGTAGAGAGCTTCGCTCGACATGCCAAGCGGTCCATCATCAACGCCGACGAGTACGTTTTCCTCTTGTTATCAATCGAGGCCCTCGAAGCTCCCTGAGCTGACATTATCTGCACACATTAAGCGTAAAGCTTTGCGCCCGACGATCTCCCTCGCTGGTCCGGCAAACCCTCCTCCCACACGCTCGCTCGTACACCAGCAGCTCAGCTCAGCTGCTGTGCAGACGGCCAAGCTCGACAAGAAGCTCGAGCGCATGTGCGTAGTCTCTGAGGAAAAGAAAGCCCAGCGCAACAAGAAAAAGCGCAAGGAGGCCGAAGCAGAGGCCGAAGCGGCCACCGAGGATGCTACCGAGGACCAGGGAACCACCCTCAAGGTGCTTGCCCTCCTTCATCGTGCTCATAAGCGTCGGTCTCACATGTGCGCTCCTGCACTAGGGCCGGGCAAAGCGGTCCTACACGAAGCGCACTAAGACGTCGACAAAGAAGGACATGCTCGCGGAGGAGCTCGATGCGCTCGTTGACGACGACGTCGGCGCCAATGTAGATGATGACGAAAACACGGAAGACATGTGATTGTCTTTTTGTTTTTTTGTTTTTTTTAGAAATATATTTCTCTGTATTTGGAGCTTGATTTTTCTTCTATTTATTGCACATTATCCAACCGGAATAAATAATTATTATCGAGACCTCTTCAGAGGCTGGGCAGGAGGTCCATGAGGCGGCGCCGGATGTCGCTGAGGCTCATGACCACGGCCAGCGGCGAGAGGAGGTCGAGCAGGAGGCGGATGGTGTCGACGTTGCGCCCGCGGTAGAGCGTGTCGAGCAGCGGGCCGCGCAGGAAGTTGTGGGCGCACGACATGCACACGGCGCGCAGCGGCACGTCGAGCGACGCAAAGAGGTGCACGAGGTCCTCGCATGCGCGCTCGCTCCAGCTCTTCTCCTGGCCGCTCGCCTCACGGTCGTGCTGCGCGAGCGCACGGCCCCCCTTGAGCCGGCCACCAAACGACGGCATGCCGTCACGACCACCTCCACCGAGATGACCATCATCGTCGTCGTCATCGTCAGCATCAGCACCATGACGGTGATTGTTGTTGTTGTCGCTCTCGTCCTTGAGGCGGGCGTGGTCGGCCTCCTCGCCACTGACGGCGGCGTGGTCGTCGTCGCCGCCCTCGGACTTGACCGGCGCCTGGACGCCGTTCTCGCGCCACTTGGCCTCGTCGCCGTCCTCGGCGGCCGGCCGGCGTCGCTTGCGGTCGCGGTCGCCGTTCATGGCGGCGGCGGCGGCGCCGGTCCCGTTCTCGCGCTGGCGCCGGCGGTCGTCGGCCAACTCAAAGTCGAGGCACGTCTTGTACTCGATGTCGACCGTCATGATCCACACCTTGAGGAGGGTGGTGGCCACGCGAGGCATGACGTCGAACAGGCGCTCCTGCAGGACCCGGTCCATCTGGCCGTTGAGCTCGCTCAGCCGCTTGCCGATGCTGTCGAACACGGTCCGCATCTCCTCGCGCTCCTCGGCCCCGAACTCGTAGGCATCGCCGCCGTTGCCGCCCTCGGACGACGACGAGCTGTCGCTGCCCTCGTCGCTCTCGGTCCGGCGCTCGCGCTTGCGTTTTCGTGCGGCGTCGTCGTCGCGACGGCTGCGGCGCCAGTAGGCGCGGGCCTCCTCGACGTCCTGTCGTCGCCGCTGGTAGGCCGCGAGGAACTCGAGGATGTCGAGCAGCTGCTCGATGGTGTTCTGCCAGATGCCGCCCTGCGCGCGCAGCTTGTTGATCAGGGCCTCGTGGCGCGGCCAGTGCTCGGGGTAGGACGGGCAGCGCGGGTATTTGTTGAGGGCCTCGATCTTCTTCTTCCAGTCGCGCACGTCGTAGGTCTTGATCAGGAAGTGCGTCTGGAGCGAGCTGATGAACAGGTCCGAGTTGAGAGCATTCAATTGGCCGCACTGTTCGTTTATCTCTCGTCAGCCAATCAAAAATTACCAAAAAAAAAAAACTGTTAAAAACGTACCATCTCTGAGAGGAGGGTGTGGTAGTAGGCCGAGGAGTCCTTGCCCGTCCACCAGTGGGAGACGATGGACATGGGCTGAAGCACGAAGGCGATGTCGATCGACGTTTCATCGAACAGGTAGCCCAGCTGGCTCCGGGCCCGGTTGAAGAACTCACGCGAGATGTCAAAGTCGCCACGATTGAAGGCCGCTGCTCGCGCGCGCACCAGCAAACAAAGTGAGCCAAGGAAGACAAGTGGAACGACGACGACTGGACGTATTGCGCACCGATGCTCATGGCCAGGAAGGAGGACAGGGCGAGGCTCTCGCGCCCAAGCAACGGGCCGTCGGCAAAAATGAAATGCTGGAGGTTGTCGAGCTCGAGCGCGGCCGGGTTGATGGGTTGTACGGCCCAGCACTCGTGCAGGTACCACTCGCGGTAGTTGGAGATCCGGGCCATAAGGTCCAGGTGGGACTCGCCGCCGACCCACGGGCTGGCGCGGCTGTCGGCGGCGGCCAACAGGGACACCAGGCCGTTCGGGGAGGCGGCGTTCAGCGCGAGCGACGCCGTCGAGTGGCCGAACGAGGGCGGCGCGGGCGGCGGGTTGTGGAGCAGGTACTGCGGGGGGTACGGCCCCTGGGCCCCGAAGGAAGACTGGAACTGGTGTTGTTGCTGTTGTAGCTGCTGTTGTTGGTGTTGTTGCTGTTGGTGCTGCAGCTGGAGGCTCGACGGCTGGCCCAGCGGGATGCCGAGCGAGTGCGTCGACGGGCCGGCGCTCTGGAAGGGCGAGGGGAAGCCAAAGGGCGAGGGGTAGGGCGCCCCGTGGGCGCCCATGGGGCCGCCGCTGCCGCCGACGCCCATGCCGTTGGGAGGCGGCAGGTGGCCGACGCCGTTGGGCGGGGGAAGCAGCGGCGGGAGATGATGGTGGCTCATCATGCCAGCCGCTCCTCTGAGGGCCGGAGGTGGCGCCAGTTGACCGCCTCGCACCGACATCAGCGCTGGACGTGGTCACGCGGAGTTGGCGGGGTTAGAGAAATTTCAAAAATGTCACAAAATAAAATGAAAATAAATACGAAAACAAAACCCTCAACCGTAGGCCGGTCCCCTTCCGCCAAGGATGATGGTGGGGGGAGCGAAAGAGAGACGTACAAGGAAAGGAAGAGGAGGACGGCGGAATGGCAATATCCTCCGGGGCGGCGCTGGGGCCTGGTGAGGTAGAGGAGGGCGAGCCGGCGCCGTGCTTGCGGCCAAGGTTGTAGTAGTGGTTGAAGTTCTCCCCGCGCGGGCCAAGCCGTCGTACGGTGATGTGCGGGAACACTTTCTTGAAGAGTTTGCCAAAGGCCGACGGGCACATGACCTCAATCGCCTTGTGCTCGCAGAAGCCCTTGTAGTCGTCATAGACCCCGCGCGTGCTCACCGCGCTCTCCTTGCGCTCCTCAAAGGCATCCGTGAGCCTGGTGGTGGCGTTTTCCCCCAAGAGAGTAGCAGCAGGAGGAGAAGAGAAGGGAAGACAGCCCTTGTCAGCAAGAATGCATCTGGCACAGGGCCAAAGGGCTAAAAAATTCGAGGACGACGAGACAACGGATGGCCGTTGGCGGTTCATGGGGAGCCTTCAAGTTGAAGGCTGACAACATATTTCAAGATGGGCCCAGACCACACACACACAGCACCACATACACACCACGCCAGAGGGACGATCCCGCAGAGGGAGAAAAGACCAGATCCACTCAGGGCTCCCACGCCCTCTCACGCAAGAGGACATAGGAGGATTGGTCCACAAAACGACCAACCAAGTTGTAGACCAACTTGCAGTGAGATGGCGTGAGCTGGGCTCCCCGTGTAGGAGAAGAAGAGAGAGAATATAGAAATATTGGTCCACGCGGCACATAAAAATGGCCGTTGCCTCACGTGGGGTGACCGTAAAATATTTATCATGGTTATTATCTCAATAAAAAAATGAGTGGGGACACCTAAACCGCCATGTGGGTTTGCCTAGCAGACCATCCAAGGTGAATAAACCCTCAGATGGCCGCTCGGATCCAGAGCCAAAATGACCTTTTGGTCTGGCGTCTTTCTCCAGACACGATCCGCGCGCGCGCTCGGGATGGGAAAGTGGGGGCAAGGGCGTACCAGTCCTTGACAAAGGCGAAAGATTCGCTTCGTGATAAAACAAAGGGCTTGCGAGAGAGGGCGTAGGTTGAGGAGGACGAGGAAGTTGGCGACAAGGATTTGCTCATCGACGAAGATGAAGATGAAGACGAAGAAGATGATGATTGAGGAGGAGAACTTGAGCGACTGCGCAGTGGTGTCTGGGTCGAAGAAGCGCCGGAAAAGGAGCCCCTGTGCGGAGAGGTGGACGATGGAGTGGATGTCGTCGATCCCACGCCATAGTGGCTGGGGGCCATGCTGGCGAGGTGGTGGTAAGGCAAGTTCGTGGTGGGATAGGGCTGCGGTGGGCCGTGACCGAAGAGTGGCAGTGGAAGGTTATGCTGCTGCTGTTGTGTTGCGCTGGCGAGGCCGTTGTGGTGGCGGACTGGTGATGCGGCGTCCAAAAGGCCTCGCTCCATGAGTTGTTGGCAAGAGAGAGAGAAAGCCCTCTTGGCAGGGCCCTGGCCAGCGGAAGTAGAATTTCCGCAAGCAAGCTTGTTGATGTGTTGTACGCGAGCTTCCGCGACAGGCGAAAGGGCACCAGAACGAAGAACGGAACGGGAATCGGCCGGCACAGACCTCTATGCGTCCACCGCCTTCAGCTCCCCTGCTCCGACGGCGACGGTTATCGGTTGAGTGGCAGGCGCGAGCGCTGAAGAGGACGATGAGCCGTGACTTGGCAGGCCGGTGGGGTGAGTGTTTGTTGTGCTTTGGCCTGTCTTCCAGGCGCCCTCAACAACAGTTACGCCGAGGTTGGGTCTCGTCGCTTAAGCGGGTCCGTTAGGAACTGGAAATCTGCGCGACACGTCGTCGCCTCCGTGGGACATGCTTTCCTTACATCGCAGGTGAACAAGGCCACCAATGGCCAATTTGCATATTTTATTTATCTTTCTGCCGAATGGCCAGCTTGATGCCGGAGTTAAAATTTCAAACAGGTTTTGGATGCGTTTTGCCGGTGCAGCTGGCCGTGGTGAACGACCTAGGCGCGGAGAGGAGGAACGGGTTAAACATCACCCTCGCCAGCGCGAGTGCTTGCAGCGAGAGGTCGTTGGGGTTGGCGAAAAGCGTACTCTCTGCGCTTGAGCTGCACCAAGTCAACAGGCTGTCTAGATTTCAGCAATGTCGTGGCTGCCACTCTCCTTGCGTCCAGCTGGGGTAATACGGATGAACTCGGCGTTGGCCTGCATGCCAGCGATGTCGTGCGCTCCACAGTAGGACACACCACTGCACAAACCTCCCACAAGCTGCCTGATGATTCCAGCCACGGGACCACTACACGGGGGCCACAAAGGAGGCCCAACACAAGGCCAGGGTGAGTCAAGCACGTGCAAAATAACTCAGTCATGTCGGGCACGTGTCAGCAGCTGCAGACAAGTGCATCTGACAGCGCTTTCCCTAATGCCAGACTAGATCTCAGCTTAACAGTCGCTGCGGAACATACACCCCGAAAACGTTTCTTCCCTTATTCCAAGTTTGATGACGAGAAGCCACGCAGAGGCCGGCCCAAACTTACGCTATTTGGATATGATATGCGTCCAATGGAAAGCGAGAACGCTTGAAATAGGCAAACTCGCCAACCGGCGAATAACCATGAAATTCACGACGATACGGCAGCGCATGCCAGACAACATGACGAACGCGTGCGACAGCCAAAGACCTGAAAGAGACGTACCGGTAGGGGACGACGCCTTCGACGCCCTCAGGCACAATCTCGAAGACATCATCCTTGAGCTGCTGGCGCTCCTTATTGCTCATGTTGGCCCCGTAGCCAGCCATACCACGGATAATTTTCACCTGTGTGGTTGGATCCGGTGTCAGCATGAACGACCCCCCGCGTGGATGTTGTGGCCACGAGGCCGCGGTGCGAGTCGCCCAGGTGAAGCCCTACACGAGCCCTCGTCTCCGTGGCGATGCCACACGCGTGCACTCGTAGGGAGAACGTGAACGCACCTTCTTGCCGCCCTTCACGAGGGTTTGGCCCGGCGATTCGTCCGTCCCCGCCAGCGAGCTGTGAGGTGAAGAGGTGAGGTATCATGGCAGAGACAAGAAGAAGGACAGAGGGAAGGGATTCATGGTGGTGGTCCTCACGCACCTGCCCAGCATGACGGTGGACGCGCCGCCAGCGATGGCCTTGGCGATGTCGCCGCTGGTCTTCACCCCTCCGTCGGCAATGATCGGCACACCCCTCTCCTTGCCCTCGGCCGCACACTCCATGACCGCCGTGAGCTGCACCACGAACACCCAGCACAAAGTCAGAGTTCGCGTTCTTGACCTTTCTAGGTCCCCAGCCAACATGTTGCATGTCCGGCCGGATCTTAAGCGAGCCCAGGCGATCCAGGTCCTTTTCCTACCCCCCCTCCCATTTTTTTTTTCTTTTTATTTCTCGCACCTGAGGAACGCCGCACCCGGTCACGATCCGCGTGATGCAGCTGATGAACAAGAACGGCACGTTTAAGTGGAGCGAACAACAAAAACAAACAAAGGGCTGATCTCTCTCGAGAGAGCCGTATCTGAGCTCAGTTGTTAAATGGGAGAAAAGGGGGAAGGGTACGCACATGGAACCGGGGCCGACCCCGACCTTGATACCGTCCGCGCCCGCGTCAATCAGGTCGCGCGTGCCCTGCGTGCCGGGTCGGTTACAACACAGCACAACACAAACGGTCAGCCGAGTTGTAGTCGTTGTTGTCTGCACTTGGGGGAAGAGGAGGAGACCTCGGCGGTGGCGACATTGCCAGCGATGACGTCCATCGTGGGGAAATGCTTCTTCAGCGCCACCAGAGCGTCGATGGCCAGATCGCTGCAGGCCGTCCCCAGGGCCGACGTCATTCCCCACATCGTCCACACGAGGGGCAAGCACGAGAGAGAGCGCACCTGTGGCCGTGCGCGATGTCGATGACGAGGACGTTGGCGCCGGCCTTGATCAAGCGCTCGGCGCGCTGGAGGAAGCCCTCCTTCACGCCCACGGCGGCGCCCACGAGCAACTGACCGCGGCGGTCGAGCGACGCAAAGGGCCGGCGCATGTGGTTGAGGATGTCCTTGGAGGTCACGAGCCCCTGGAGCGTGTTCTGCTCGTCGACCAGCGGCAGGATCTTGATCCGGTTGGCCTGCACGATGGTGCGGGCCTCCTCGAAGCTGATGCCCGGGCGGCCTACGACCAGCTCCTTGCGCGGGGTCATGATCTAATAAAGAGCCACAAAGGTTAAACAAGCAAACCAATCAGCACCGATTCGCAGATGATCGCGGGGGTCACGCACGTTGGAGACGCGCTCGTTGGGGTCTTCGATGAGGGCCACGTCGCGCCGAGTGACGACGCCCATGAGCTTGCCCTCGTCCACCACGAGGATGGAGGACACGCCGGCCTCCTCCATCGTCTCGTCGAGCTCCTTGTAGGTCGCCGACGATTCTATAGGAGGTTGTTGTGGGTCGCCGATGGAAGGTTGAGCCTTCGAACGGTTCGTATGGCACACGAAGGCGCCATGAAACCACACAGCACACAGCACACGAACCGATGCAATAGGGCTGGTCGATGACGTAGCCTTCGGCGCGCTTGACCTTCTCCACCTCGCGAGCCTGCTCCTCGACCGACAGGTAGCGATGGATGATGCCAATGCCGCCGTTGCGCGCCATGGCGATTGCCATCTCGGACTCAGTCACCTGCCAACAAAAAAAAGCAAAAAAAAAAATGAAAATTGTAATTTAATTAAATTACAACCACACAAACATAATTGCACAAAGAAAGGGGAGAAGCGTCATGTAAAGTACAGTGTCCATGTTCGACGACACGAGCGGGTTGGCGAGGGTGATGTTGCGGGTCAGCTTGGTTTGCACATTTACTGACTTGCGGGTGCGCACGGACGAGCGCTGCGAGCATGACGAAACGTAGCAAACGTTGCGCGTTCAGGCAAGCGCAAGTGGCGAAGACGCAGGAAAAGGGCTCAAAGTTACAAACACGCACGCCCCAGTGGCGAAGACAAAAGAGCAGAGGGCGGAAGGGCGGAGGGGGGGCGAGGCACCTTGGGCACGAGCAAAACGTCATCGTAAGTCAAGCCAAGACGAATGCCCTCACGCACTGTGGCAAAGCCACGTCCCTGGCTCAATCCGCGACCCACCACGCCGCTCGAAAACGCTGCCCGCTTCAACATGATCTATGCGCGTTCTCAAGGTAAGGTCCAAGACACAAAGAAGAGACAAGCTTTATTGTGTCGACGAAACAGCAAAAAGCCCGGCGCGTTTTAGGCACGAGAAAACAGTTCAGAGATCTGTGGTGTACTTGACCATGCCCGGACAGGCGTAGTGCTGACTGAACAGAGGGCTCGTGATCGAGTGGTACTCGGTGAAGCCGACCTTCTCGTAGGCCCGGTTGGCCGCGTCGTTGCCGATGAAACCGGTCACGCGGGCCCGGCGGAAGCCACGCGCTCGGCCCTCGTCGAGGATGGCCAGTAGGAGGCGGTGGATGAGGCCCAGCCCGCGGTAGGCCGGCAGCGTGGCCACCCACTCGACGACCCACCAGCCCTCGGCGTCGTCGGTGCAACGACACGAGACCGACCGGAATGGGGCGCGGCGCCGCTCGAGCTCGGCCCAGTGCTCCGGCGTCCAGCCGCGCCGCACGATGAGTGCCTCGCGCCACGCGTCCATGTAGCCGTCAAGCTGCTTCTCGCGGCTGTCGTAGCCACTGAGCGCCGCGGCCGGCGTGCCGTCGACCTCGGCCACCAGGAAGCCCTGCCACTGCGCGTGGCTCTGCGGGCCGGAGCACAGGATCAAGTCGCGCAACACGGCCAGCGTGGGGCCGTCGTCCCCCTCGTCCCCCTCAGTCGTGGGTGTTGGTCCAGCGGCGATACCGTAGTCCATGCCCCCGTGCGGCATGTGGGCGCGGGAGGACATCAACAGGACCTGCGCCAGGAACGGAACATCGTCTTCCGTCGCCCGCCGGAGTGTGAGCTTGCGTCCCTTGTCGTCCACTTCCGCTACGCCCAGCTGCACACTCGCTGTGGTGGTCCATGGAGCTGGTAAAAGAAAATGAACAAAATAATTTCCTGCCTTTATTTGCCCACAAGGAAAGCGGGGTGTGATTTGATCCATTGATTAGTTGATTTGTCGCATTGGCTCTGCGACCACATGCCTGGCAGCCTCCCCGCAAGCTCTCCTTCCTTTGACTGAGCCCCCTTTTGTGACTCCATCTCCTCACAAATCTCCTCCTTCTGGACATGTCGAGGCTCTACGCAACCTCACCGGCAACTGAACGAAGATGGACGCAAATCACCTTCGGTCTGTCCCTGTGCGTGGTGGTGCTTGTGCCCTTTTGGCTCTTCCCTTCCTCGCGATTGGACATCTGGCCGGCAGATGAAGGGGCCGGGGCGGGCTGGGATCGACCCACTGCGTGGCCACCAACCAACTCCATCGAGCCTCCTCCTGACTCGCCCGAGAGCAAAGTACCAATCTTTGACTGCTCTACGTGACGCCCTTTGACTTGCTCATCCTCGTTTCATTTCCCGCAGAAACCAATCGAGGAAGATGAGCGCGAGGTGCGCAAGCAGTTCCAACAAGTGCACCTCTCCATCCACAACAATGAGGAGTTCTACATTCGAGCCATCGAGAAGGGTCGACGAGGTTCATCCCTCCCTCCCCCATTCCACACGCCCCAACCGCTCCCTCGCGCGCCTCTCACCACACGAGTCGTGTACACGCAGCTGGCGTGGGCGCATCGGCCCAAATTGGCGTCACATGGGTGGATCACTTGCAGGCCCCTGGTGCGGCTCCCTGCCTCTTCTTCCTCATTCTTCTTCTTCCTCGTGTTCTGAACCGCTTCCCGCTCAGACGCGGTCGATGGTGCCGCTTCGCTGGGCGAGACGCCGCCGCTCGCACACGAGTCCTCCTCCGCGGCCGCCGTCAAGTACGTCCCTCTTCCCATCAGACCGGGCTAGCCCAGGCCAGCTCTGCTCATCGTCACAAACAACAACAACGAATATGTGATGGTTCAAACCAGGTACGGCCTGGCGTCGGACAACTACTCGTTCCAGGCGTCGGCCTCGACCCACACCTACAGCCACGGCGGCTGGCGAGGGCTCATCCACGACGCGCTCCTGCGAGACCTCCTCCCGTCCGGGCGCTACTATTACCGGGTGGGCAACCCGCTCACGAACGAGTGGAGCGACGAATTCTCCTTTGCTGCCCCGCCGATTCCGCCCTTCCTCTCTTCTTCTTCTTCATCATCATCAATCCACACTCGCGGGATCGACTCATCGTCAGCGTCAGCGTCGTCGGTGGAGGCGTTGATGTCGACGTCAACATCGGCCGTCGAACCGGCTGACCCCGCCCGCGACATTCGGTCGATCGCCGCGGACGAGGACAAAGCGGGCAAAGAAGAGAACAACAACGGTGGCGAGGATGATGGTGTTGATGACGGCGAGTATAAGGAGCAGAGCAACAAGGAGGAAGAGGAAGAAGAGGCGCGAGTGCTCGGGTCGCTGGCCGTGTTCGGGGACAACGGCATCTCGCACAGCGCGCGGGAGGTCATCACCCGCATCCGCGAGGACCCGGCCATCGACGCCGTCGTCCACGTAGGCGACTTTGCCTACTCGCTCCAGAGGGGTACGGCCCATCCCAACCCTGCTCTACGCCTTCGGCGCGTGTGCGCGTGTGTGCCTCGACACGTCTCTAAGCCGCACACACGTGCGCGCGTGTATATGTGCGTGCACACACACAGGCGGGAAGTGGACGGTGGACAGCGACAGCTACGGGGCCGACAAGCAGGCCGCCTGGGACAAGTGGTTCCGCATGGTGGAGCCTCTCGCGGCCTCCCGGCCCTACATGGCCGTCCCCGGCAACCACGAGACCTTCAAGTACGCGAACCTCCCTACCTACCCAGCGTCGTCGTCATCATCTTCTTCTTCCCCTTCCCCTTCGTCATGTTCATGGTTGATGACGATGACATCTCTCGTAGGTTCGACTACCACTTTGTGCCGTACGCGCATCGGTTCTTCATGCCGGGGAACGGGTTCTGGTTCTGGTTCGACTATGCGTCGATCCACTTTGTGGCGCTCTCCTCCGACCACAACTACTCGCGCGGCAGCGAACAGTACACTTGGCTCGGTGCGCCTTCCTTCCCCCATCCCCTCCAGGACACACGACTCATGTGCACACACACACACACACAACAGAGGCGCACCTGACCGAGTTCAACCGAGCGCGCAACGCGTGGATGCGCGCCCCAACCCGCGCGCGCAAGATCAACCCTGATGCTGACGTCGACTCAGAAGCCGAGAGGGAGCGGTGGGAACCTCCTTCATTGTCGTCATCATTTCCATCATCATCATCATCGTCATCTTCGTCCTCATATTGGGGACGGGGTCGAGGACAGGAGGACGGCGTGGTGGCTGGTGGCGCTGGTCCACCGGAGCATGTACAGCTCGAGCGTGGAGCAGGGCAGCGTTTTGCACCTCCGCCACGAGCTCGAGCCCCTCTTTGTCAAGCACGGCGTCGACCTCGTTGTTCACGGTCACGACCACAACTAGTTCGTCGCGGCCTTCTTTGCCTTCTTTTGTTTGTTATTATTATTATACCACCACGCGCTCTGGGCTCGTATCTGACGCTCATGCTGTGTGTCATGCGCTCGTGTCGTGTCGTGTCACACGACAGCGAACGAACGCACCCGGTGGTGAAAGAGCGTGCGTTCAAGATGGAGCGCGCGCCGGGCCTCTACGTCAAGTCGTGCACTGAGCGTGTCCCGCCCATCTACCTTCGTGCCGGCACCGGCGGCATCGAACTTAACGCCATCTGGGTGCGTAATCGCAATACTATTCATCATCTTCATTATTGTGAAATTATTTTGATTTTACCAATGCATTTCGTAATTTAAAAATAATTAATAAATTAATCGGATGGCGCATGAGCAGGATCCGCAGCCGGCGTGGAGCGCGGTAGTGAACAACAAGGGTTACGGCTACATCAGGTTTACGGCCTACGCCAACGACACCCTCAAATCCGAGTTCGTGTCGGCCCGCGACACGCTCGTCTACGACACTCTTTTTCTGGTCAAAGGTTTGCGCCTCGCTCGTCTCCATCAGCCAAAGGCTTGGTCGTTGAGAAAAGTTGAGGGACTGACCGTGGTCTGGCGACTGGCGGCTTCATCCTCCCGCAGATACGCATTTGCTGTGCGATCAGAGCCACGCCTACACCGCACGTACGTGCCCCCTTGCGATGACGATGATGATGACGATGTTGAACGTCATTCTTGATGCTGATGGTGGGTGAGTGGCGCGCAGGGCTGACGTCGCCGTGGCTGTTGGCGGTCGGGGCGGTGCTGGCGGTGGTCGTGGCGTGCCAAGCGCGTTACTGCCGCCGCAAGCGTCGGCGCGTGTTCGACATGCAGCACTTCTTCAGCTCGGGCGGGGCGCTCATCAACGGGGGCTACCTCACCACCGGCAACTTCTCGTCGTCCTCTTCCGTGTGGTCCTCCTCGTCGTCGACATCATCGTCATCATCCAACTACCCCTATTACTAATCGCGAATGAGAGCCCCGTTAGTTCTGAAGCCAGGTCATCTCCGCCATCACGTCGTCAACATCATCACAACATGGGGCGTGTCATCCTCTCAAGTGCTGAGAAGCCGCCACACACGCCGCTGCAATGGCCTCATTTTATTCTTCCAATAAAAGAGCAACGAACAGCCTCATCTTCGAGATAGCGCGGAGAGAAGAGACGGGGGAGGGAACCGATGGAAGGCTACTCCTCCTTCTCGGGAGGGCCGAGGGCGAGGCCGCTTACGTCGATGTGGAGGGCCTTGAGCTGTCCACGAAGGTCGGACACGCGGTCGGAGAGAGCAGGCGAGTTGAGGAAGAGCGCCTCGTTGTTGAGCACGAAGAGGCGAATGGCCTGCTCCTTGAGCTTCTCGGCGGCGTCAGCCAGGCCCTCGTTCATGTCTTCCAAGCGCTTGGAGAACTCTTGGGCCTTGTTCAAGAATGTCGTCTCGAGCTCCTCAACATGGCGCATGTCGGGCAGGTTTCGGGTGGCACTCTGCGTCGTGAAAGGAATGAGATGTAACAGAGAAACATGAGCGGCGTTGTGGAAATCATACCATTCCAGCAAGCAGAGGATCAGACCCGGGCAGCCTCAGGAAGGGCGAGGGCGAAGGCGAGGGCTCAAAGCTGCTGCTCTTGGCGGGGATAGCACGCGGAAAGAAATCGATGCCGACGGCGCTCTTCGGAGTCGGTGAGGCCATGAAGATCTCCTTCGGCGAGTAGCTGCTGCGTTCGGGGGAGGGAGAGGGCAGGAACGGCTTTGGGTTCGCTGGCTTCGGAGAGAAGCGGAGGGCAGGGGTGGGTGACGGGGCCTTGGACGAAGGGGTGACGCTGCTCAACTTGGATACGGGCGATGGCTGCACTGTCCTCGTGCAAGTCGAATCACTCTCGTCATTCACCAACGGGGGAAGTGAGGCTACATCAAGTCAGTGCGATGAGATACAGTACCGAGCAGTCCCAGTAATACGAGGCTGGCGTACCAAACAAAGGAGAACTTGCCAACTGTTTCTTCTCAGGAGAGGGAAGTGGAGCTGAAGCCGGTCGAGAGATAGTTGGCTGCTGGAGACTAAAGGCATTCGTAGTCGGCTTGGGCGGGTTTAAAGGCTGCGTCGTGCTGAATGGTGCAGGTTTCGGCGAGAAGCTGGAACCAGACTTCACCAACGGGGTAAAGGAAAGGGACAAAGAAGGTGGCTTGCTTGCGGTGGAGGACTCGGGATTCCTGTTAGAAAGCACGGCTGAGAAAGCGCGAAGCGAACGATGAGACCGCTGGTTGAGGCGTACCTCCCAACAGCCGTCAGGAAGGATTTGGATGAAGATTGACTCGCTACAGCAGACTTTACCAGGGGCTTATGCTCGAGGGTTGGGCGAGCAGCAGGTGTCTTGGAGCCGAAGGCTTCGCCTGCTTCGCGTAGCCTGCCTAACAGCGTAAATAGAGAGCTACAAGAAGCAGAGAGAGAGAGAGGAGTGATAATCGGCTTGGGGATGTACCAGCGAGGCTGTTCTTCATCACGTTGCCTCTTTCCAAGATTGCTTGCTTGACGAGGAGGATCATTAGGAGAAGGACCATCAGCACTTGTGCTTGCGTCAGCCGGTGGGACTTGCTCAGCCGCGGAAGAAGCTGGCAAGGTAGCTGGGCTCGGAGAATCCACTTCTTCGTTGGAAGAAGTCTTGTGGCGCTTCGCTGGTAGCGGCAGTACATGGCTCGGCGTGTCGTCGCTCAAAGGCGTGCGTCGAGGAAGGGAGAAGGACATAGGCTTTCGACCGGGAGCGGCTTCTTCACTGGATTCGGCCAGAAGGCGACGCGAAGGAACCTTGAAGGGCGTACTGAGAGGAACAAGAGGTGAAGAAGACCCTCCTGCGTGGTTTGTTTCGTTCTACACCACAATCTGTTAATCCTTCGTAGAGCTTGCGGAGTGTAGGTGGGACCGCACCTCATCTTGCGGAGGAGCAGGAGAGGGGACAGGAGACGCAAACAAGGGGCCAGGTCTTGCTTTGAAGGGGACATCCATGCTACTAGGTCTGATGTTGGCGGAGAGTGTAGAGCGAGAAGGCTACGCGTAGCGTCCACCACTTCGTTCTCGAAACGCCGGCAAAAGGCGCCACCTTAAGAAGCCGCCTGCAAACGCCAGTGCCCGCCTTGTCTCGGGCATTGATCAACACGTTCATTTCGTTGCGCAAAGCTACCAGACTCATCTCCTTCGTCATGTTCAGCCCAACACAAGCCCGTATGTTAACTTCATGGGCATTGGTCATTTTTTGACTTTATGGCCCACTGCACGTGCCGTAGCTTGGGAGCTCCGCAAACAAAGGTCGACAGCGTTATCATAAATCAATGCAGTCTCCACAGCAACACCTTTTTTTCTCCTGTCTCTCTTTTGCGGGTCCTCTTCACTAAGCATGAAGAGGGTACCTTTGCTCCTGCTCGTGCTCGCGCTCAGCGCCACGATGCTGTGGGTCATGATCTACAGGCCGGGCGAGACAGACGATCTCCGGGCTGGCTTTTTCGCTCTTCAACCTCTTGGGCCCTCCACACCCGTGGCCGGCTACTCCCTCTTCCTCCCGACGATCCGCACGCGGAAGCTCACCACGTTCCTCCACTTCATCGCCAACCCTTACGCCTGGTTGCGAGACCGCCCGCAGCAGAAGCCCGCAGAGGACGTCCCGTTTCGGATGGTCCTCGACTTGCTTTGCGACAACAGGTCTCCCAATGACACCTCGACGGGGCACGAGCCGTGGGCCTTGGAGTGGGTCTCTGCACAAGTGAGGCGCAGCCGCCTCTGGCTCACGCTCGACGAGCAGGCCCAGGCAGGGCTTCAGGGGCCCGAGGCCGAGCTGCTGCGCTTCAGCCACGGCCGGCAGGAGCATCTCCCGCGGTACGGAATCGAGAACAAGGAAGAGGACAAGGACAAGGACAAGGACGAGTGGCGCGAGGAGCTCATGCAGCGGCCTTACCTGCTGGAACTCGGCGGCGATCTCATCGTGGAGTCCACGGGCGTCGTCTACCGCCAGGACGCCAAGGTCGTGTGGGCCCTGCAGCCTCCGGTCTGCGGGCAGCAGGAGCTCTTCCCTCACGAGGGCCAGCCCTTTCCCTCGTGGAGTGACGTCGGCTGCGAGCGGCGGCTCCACGCCCGCCGAGCTGGGCAGTCAGAAGAGGGTGCTTCCCTCTTCGTGGCGCTGCAGCCCTGGGGCGCCGAGTATTACCACAGCATGATCGAGGACCTGCCCCGCCTGGCGCCCTTCCTCAAGACGCGCGTAGTCGCCGAGAACGCGACGGTGCTGCTCCTGGCTGGCGTACCGGCCCCCGTACTCTACCTGCTGCGCCTCGTTGGCGTGCGGCCGGAGAACGTCCTGTTCGTTCACCCCAACGAGTGCGTCCAAGTCGACGCGCCTACGCGCGTGCTGCTCCCGCCCACGAGCCAGTGCGGCATGCCCAACGCGCTGCCCCTGCGCCGGTGGCGCGCGCTCGTGCGGCGTGCGCTAGAAGACCAGTCTCGAGCTCAGGGCCTGAGCAAGGACGAGCCGCGGCCGATCGTGGTGATCAAGCGGATGCCGGGCAGCCGGCGGAGCGTCGTCAATCATGACCTGTTCGTGGCCGCCCTGCGTTCTCGGCTGCCCGGCGAGGCCATCGTCGAGTTTGGCGCAGAGAAGATGCCCCCGGCCGACCAGATGGACCTGTTCCGTCGAGCCAAGCTCGTGGTCGGGCCCCACGGAGCTGGCTTCAGCAACATCATCGTCGGCGCCGACGACCTCAAGGTGGTGGAGGTCTGGGGCAAGGGCTACATCAACGCATGCTACGCGGACCTGGCTGGCAAGCTCGGCTTCGAGTACCACGGCCTGCTCGCCCCGACTGTCGACACCTCAAAAATGCTGATGGCCTTTTCCATCGACCAGACGGTCGATGTCGTGGCCTACGCCCTGTCGGTCAACAGCACGATTGTGCGTACAATATAAATGTAATTATTTTTCTTTGGCCATGGCTAAGGAAAACGTAAAAAGAAATTAATCTGAACAACTGCAATAACAGGAGACGAAGAGAAGATGGGGGACCCAAACAATGTGCAGGAGAAGTATAACCAGGTGTGCCGGGCAATGGATAATGGGTGTACATGACATAGACGCTAACCTCGCCTTGACCGACAGATCATGTCAATCACATTACAGAAGCTGGAGGTTCCTCTCCGCAACAGCGAGGAGGTTCTCAACCGAATCGCGACTCTGCTTGACGTAAGCTTACCACAAAAAAAGAAGCCCCCCGCTACCGCTGCACAAGCCCAACAGATTATGATTCGCCTCACACAGGTGCCTGAATTCTTCACCTTCCCCCTTCTGGGCAACCTAGCCTCACCACGCTGGGCTTGAGCGGTACCCTGCAGGCTGAGAATCTATCGAATGCGTTGCTCTTCCTCGAAGGCGCCCTGCAGCAGCTCAACTATGAGCCACCTGTACATGCCCTCCAACCTTGGTGCGTTCTCTATGAAGCTCATCCTTCCACGTGCTCTCTCTTGTCAGATTCCTCTGCAAGAGCCGGCCTGGAACGTGCCGGACCCGTCCGTCACGCAAACCATCCGCTCGCGGGCCGACCTTGACTCTCTCCTCAACTCCATCTCCCTTAGTGGAGGTTCGTACTCCCCTCTCTAGTTCCTTCTCATCGCCACTGCATGTCTCATACACGAGTGTACAGTGAACCAGCAGCCGTCGCCAGGGCTCATGCCGGGCGCCGCCTATGCCGCGACTGCCATCGGACAGCCGGGCGTGGTGGCCGGCGGCGCACCGGCCTCGCCAGGCGTTGCCGCCGCCTCGACACAAGCCCCGGCCCATGCGCGGGCGATCACCTACGCCGACTTTGAGATCGACAACCCGCGCAACCGCGACGCTCCAACGGGCTTCAGCATCAGCGACAGCACGCCCAAGCCAGCGCCTGACCTCTCGGGCTACATCATCAGACGACCAACTGGTTCGCCGGCCGTGGCTTCGCCCACTTCGCCGGCATCGCCTTCTTCGCCATCGGCGTCTGCGGCGGCGCCCGCGCCTGCGGCGGCGGCGGCGGCCAAGCCCAGCGGCGGCGGTGGCGACCCTTGGGACAACCTCGAGAGCGTGAGTAGCATTGACGAGGTGATGAAGATGGCCCCCAAGTGGACGAAGGGTCCGCCCTGCTCGCCGGAGGAGATCGACGAGTACAAGAAGTTCATGGTGGCCAAGTACGAGGCCGAGCAGAAGATCAACGCAGAGATCCTCCGCCGCAAGAAGCTTGGCCTCTCCTGATCTGGTTGGTGGTCCCTTGTTTCCCTCGGTCCGTGTACACAACTACTACAACAAGCCTACATGAAGTAAAAACAGCACTTCTTCAAACAAGTAAGTAGCGCACAACAAGTCTTTATTGACCAGAAGCGCGGCGCGACATGGAGGCTGGTACGCGACGAACGTTGCGAACGCGGTGCCGCTCGTGATCAAGGTTGGTCTGCGTCATTTGGTCGAAGTTGACGCTGTAGCGCCAACCATCAGACCCGCTGACCACCTCTGCCTGGTGGAACCTGAAGTCGTTGGGGTCGGCCCGCCAGGCGCGCCAAGCGTCCTCGAGCCGCTGCGAGGCTTCGAGGCCAAAGTCGAACCAGCCGTGCTTGGAGTCGTATTGCCACACGCAGGGGGCGGGTTGAACGTTGTCGTCGCCACTAAGAGCCTTGTGGCCCTGGAGCAGGTGGTCCTCTACACGTTGCATCTCCTCTTGCACAGCCGCGTCCGAGTCCAGCAGCGGGGGGCGTTGACGCCCATGGCCGAAGGCATGCGGTATGAGGGTGTAGTAGGCGTTGGTGAGCTCGATGACCTTGTCGCGGTTGTGGCCATGACGCAGCTCTTTCTCGAGCTGGCGCAGGACGTGGAGGCCCTGTTCGTATTGATGCGTGGAAGGCGTGCCCAAGGGAGTGTCGGTCATGTTGAAGGAGGTTGTTCTTGCTTCAAGTAGAAGTGGTTACTGGTTGATGGTGGGAGTTGCAGAAGACGAAGCTTCGGCGTCAGCTCCAAGCCCTTGCCCAGTGGAAGGAGGGCCGAAAAGTATGCGAATTTTCGGTACGAACTCGCAGGTTTCGCCGAAGGGCAAGAGCTAAGATTTTACGAACCCCTTCGGTGGAACGCGGATAAAAAATGATACATACGACAAACAACCACAAGCTCGGTCTCGCGAAGGTCAAAATTGGTGTCGACGGCCCCTAGGGCTGGGGCACGCTGCTAGCAAGCTGCTCCGCCACCTGTTCAGTCAGGGGTGATTGCTCTTGGCTTGGTGGCGGACTGTTGTTGGGCAGCTGCCTGGGCGTGTCCGGCTTGAGGTGCACTTCGAGCTGCTCCCTGCCGCGGAGCCGCAGGACGTGTTGGTCCCGGCACAGGACGATGTTGGGCAGCTTGCGCACCCTCTCGATCGACTCCTTGGCCACCTGTTGTTCGTTAACAACAGGCTGTGAGTCACCTACTACGGAGTGGCCAAACCACCACCAAGCAATCTTCCTCGACGTACCCCGAACTCTGCCGCGAGCGCCTCGCGCAGGGCGTCCATGGTGCGGAGGTCGCGCGCAAGGACCAGCTCGGAGAAGTCTTCGCCCCACTCGGGCAGCTGCAAGCAGCGCACGAGCACGAGCATGTCTTCTTCTTCCTGCAGCTGTGTTGTCGTGGTCGTTCTCAACATCGAGGACAAGGAGGAGTAGTTGCGCGGGCTGGTCGAGCTGCGTGGGCTCCCGAGCGTGGCCTTGCGCTTGATCTTGGACGAGCTCGTGCCGCCGCGAGGCGTGGTGGACTCGTCTTCGGTAGAGGCCTCGCTCGCCTCGTCCTGCTGCTGCTGCAGTTGCTGTTGCTGTTGCTGTTGTTGTTGCGACGATGGCAGCGGGATGCGGTCCTTGTCCCTCGAGATCTTCCGCTTGATGACACCAAACGGCGCGCGGCTTCGGGCCGGGGCCGCGCCTACGACAGCCTCATCGTCGGGCTCGCTGTCCCCAGCCCTGCGCTGAGGCAGCGGCTTCTCCTTGCTGCTCTTTCGCGGCGTCACAGCCGGCGCCGGTACGTCGTCGTCGCCCTCGTTGTTGTTGCTGTTGTCTTCGCGGTGTTGGCGCGGCGTCTTGAATTTCATCTTCTTCTCCTTCTCCTTCTTTTTCTTTGTTTTCTTCCCAGCCCGGGCCTGCGCGTCGTCAGCCACGCCGTTGTGGCCGCCTCCGCCATCCGCCGCCAGGCAGGCGGCCAGCTCCTTTGCCAACGCCTCTGGCGAAGTCGACTGGCGCACCTCTGCCGAAGCTGCAGCCTCGGGGCCGACCGGCCCGGACGAGAGCGCCCATTGGCTGTGGTTGTTGGGATTGGAGTGCCGCCGCGGCTGCTGCTGTTGTTGTTGGGGCACGGACGCCCATGTGCGCCCATGTGCTCCCGTCTCGTCCACGGCGGCCATCTCGGTGCTCGCGCGCATCACGGGGCTCTGCGTGCCGTCGCCGTTGCGCGCCGCGGCCGACCGCACATCGGCCGTGGCGCTCACCAGCAGCAGATCCGCGGGGAGCGCCGGCTGCGTCGCGCAGCGGTTGCGCGAGAGCAGCGCCTGGCGAACGGTCGGCGGTGGCCCCGTCGCGCTGCGCCCGTTCATGGTCTCATCGCCGTCGTTGCCGGTGTTGGTGTTGAGGCCGCCCGCGGCCAGCGGGCCGAGCTGTCGGGGCGAGTGGCCGGGCGAGTGCCGGGGCGAGTGGAGCTGTCGCTCCTGCGGCACAGAGGCCACCCAGCTCAGGGCCGAGGCGGGCGCCGAGGAGGCCGAGCCCTCGCGCCGGGGCGAGGCTTTGGCGCGCTCCCACCGGGCCGACACGTCCGTGCTCCGGCGCCGGACGGGGTCGGGCCCGATCGTCGGGTCCTCCATCCGGGCCGAGCGCTGGAGGTCGGCCGAGAAGCTGTCCTCGCTCCAGGCCTTACGGGCCTTGCCCTCGACCATCGCCGTGTCAGAAACGTTGGCTTCCGCGCTGGGCGCCCGTGCGTCGCGAGTCGTCGCCGCCGCGACGGGAGGCTCGAGCTCCTCTGGCGCGGGGTGGTGGTCCGCCACCAAGGCGAGGGCGCTCGGCTCGACCTCGACGGGCTGCGCCAAGTCACCGCGCGGCGATCCCGACAACGGTGAAGACGTTCCGCCGCCTGCGCGTGGCGTGCGAGAGCCGCGCGTGGGCACGCCCCCGGCTGACCCGCTCCCGGCCGTGCCGCTGCCGTTCGGGTGGACCACCTGATGCGAAGGGAACAACTGCCGCGAGCTGCCATTGAGCTCGACGCGGTCCACCCGCTCGCGGTCCCGGTCCCGGTCCCGGTCTCGTTCGCGGTCCCGCTCGGCCAGCAGAAGCGGGCGCTTGACGGGCGTGGGCACGAACGTGGTGGTGGCGCTCTCCCGCTGCTGCGCCGGGCCGTCGTCGCGGATGGAGAACTTGACGGTAGGTGCCCGCGCGGGGCGGACCACCAGCCGCGCGGCCTCGACGGCGGCCACGGTGGCTCGCCGGGGCATCTCGGGGCTGATCGCATCGCCAGCTTCAGATCGCATGGGCAGCTTGCCGTTGGACATGGACAGCCGAGGGCCGTCCAGCGGCGGCTGCATCGGATTGGCCGTCTCGCCGCCGCTTGGCTTCTCCTATTGTCGACACTTGATGAGCACGGACCAATCGTGGCGCGAGTTATGATGAGGAGGATGAGGACGCGGCGTACCGAGGCGCGGACGTGCGGGATGGCGGCCTGGGAGATGGGCGGGAGGTTGACAAAGGACGGCCGGCGGGTGATCTCCCACACGAGGATGGAGGGCTCGCTGGGCGACACGCACCAGACGGCCCCGGCCGACACCTGGATCATGGTGCTCAGCTCCGCCTCGTCCGTGCTGATCTTGCCCCTGTACTTGAGCGTCTGTGCCGGCCAAAGGCGACAAGGACAGCAGGGCATGAGCAAGATGATGATGATGATGATGATGAGGAGCGATGATAGTGAGAGCGAGAAGTACGGTGGAGTGCCACAGGTAGATGCCCAGCGGGCCGCAGCCCCACACATGATTCTTGACGCGCACGAGGCTCGTCACCTTGCCATCGAGCTTCAGCGTCTGCGCGAGCTTGGCCGACCCGCGAATCTGTTGTTGTGGACCAGCCCAAGCCGTGAGGGAAAACAAATCGATATTAAACAATTAAACAAAAATCTACAATTAAAACAAA
>NAVB01000103.1:0-44543 GCA_002179805.1 Acanthamoeba lenticulata | reverse complement strand
CAAAAAAAACAACATTGAAGGGAACGTCTCACTTTATGTGTGCAGAAGAGGAGACGACAAGAGGAAGAAGAAGTGGACAAAAGACGAAAGTAGAAGAAAAAAAAGAGGGCGAGGGGAGCAGCTTTTGGCGCCGCGGCTTAGTGCTGCTGCTCACCAGCCTCGCGAAGGGTCCAGCTCAAGGGGTACTCGGATGGCAGGTCGATGAACTCGTCCCGGATGCCAGGAGGATAGGGAACGGTCCAGCGGAGCTCCTCCACGGTGACCAGGACGGCCGGGCTAGTGAGGTCGTCCTCGACCTTGCGGTTCTTGGTAAAGTAGACCGTCTCCACGGTCTGCATCGTGTCGAAGCTCTTGTGGGGCTCGGTGTGGGGAAGCGGGTCGCCAACACAGCCACAGGACTCGATCTTGGTCCTGTCGGGGCCGCGCTTGGCCTTGTTGGCCTTAGTCTTCTTCTTCTTTTTCCCCTCTGAAGAAGGCGTGAGGTAGTCCTCGGCATTGTTGAAGACCAAGAAGTCTTCACCGTTGAAGATCTCAATCGCCTCGGAGGTCACAAGGAAGCGACCGGTGTTGGGCGCGGGCGTCTCGTCGATGGGGAAGGTCAGCAAGAGGTACCCGTGGTACTCGGGCTCAAGCTCAAAGTCAGCCGACCATGACTGGCCGTTGGTGAGCGAGGAGCCAGACTTGCCCACGCGGCCGGCGAAGGCGCCTTGCGAGACCTCGCTGTAGAGGTCAAAGGCATAATCGAAGCTGCCCTCCACCACCAACTTGAGCGCCGTGAAGTACTCCTCCTGGTTGATGGCCTCCAGGGCGTAGGAGCGGTTGGTGAAGCCAGCAAAGCCGGGGAGCAGGTCAAACTTGTGTGTAATGCCCTGGTAATCGCCGTTGGTGACGGTGACGCGGACGAGGCGTTGGCCGTTCTGGCACTTGTCGTTAATGGGGAGGCAGACTTCGGTCTCCTGCTGGTAGAGCTTGGAGAAGCGGAGGTAGGACATGATCGACCACCGGCGGCGCATCACTTCCTTCTCGCACCAGGTGATGTTGGCCGTGAGCTGCTCAATCTCAAACTCAGACTCGGCAACGAGAAGTTTGCAATCATTCAGGGTGCACTTGATGGTTTCGCGACGAGCGCGGGACTTCTCGGAGACGCCATGCATGCCGAGGTACGTCGACTCGTCAAACTGAGGAAGGTTCTTCAAGAGGCGGGTCTCCTCCTCGATGTAGGGGTGGCTCAGCGATCTCTCGTCGTAAAGGCGCTTGGGTGTTGATCGAGGCGAGCCAAGATTGCCCTCGTAGGTACCGAGCAGCGGCTGGTTGACGTCGTTGCACTCGGCGAGGGAGAACAGGCAATTAATCGCGTGGGTGCGGTTGGTGTCCCTCCAGTGTCTGTACATGTTATCCTCGTCGATCAGCGGCGCAAGGCGGGCAAGGCAGTTGTCGCGCTCCTCGCTCAACACAGCCTCCCTCTTGGTGTTCTCCTTGAGAGATGCGAGGCAGACATCGAGCGCCACTGTGTCATCCTCGCCGATAGGGCGGCGCTTGGCCTCCTCTAGGGCGGCGGCCGCAGCCCGGGCGGCCTTCTTGGCCTCCTTCTTGCTGTGTATCTGTTCGACCTCAGCCTTGAAGCTGTGGTGCTCGGGAACGATCTTCGGCGCCTTCCGGATCTTCTCCTTCTTCGCCATGGCGCAGCCGCACAACACGGCCACCACCAGGATGGCCAATACGATCAAGGTCGAGGATTTCATCTTCTACGCCACCTTTCTTCTTCCACTCGACAAAGAAGATTCTCCTGGGGCGCCCTAATGGCTGACCAAACGAGAAGAGAAAGTTGGACCGTCCGTTCTGGCGCTAAAAGCCACCGCGCTGGTAGGGCGGTGGTTTTATTCGGCCTAAAATGCGTCTAGCCTCTTCCAAAAAAGGAAAACAGTAACGAAATTTCGCCACTTATGTGGAGTTCCACGTCCCCAAGGGCGGGAATGAGAAGGACACACAAGGAGAAGGAAGAGAAGCGTCGCTCGAGGAGAAAGAGAAAAAAAGAGAAGATATTGCGCGTCGAAGAAGAAGAAGGCCACCCCTTAGAGAGTGTCGGCATTCGGGTACTGCGACGGAATATCAGCAACCTCGGGGCGGATGCCGGGAGGGTAGGGGACGGTCCAGCGGAGCTCCTCCACGGTGAGGACGGCAAAGCCGTTCTCGTCCTCCCTCCTGTCAAAGCTGGGGGCACCAAAGTCGATGGTGACCTCGCTGCGGATGACGTAGTTGCTGAGGTGGGGCTCGAATTGGGGCAGCGGGTCGCCGACGCAGCCGCACGACCGGAGCTCATCCCTGATCGGGTTGCGCTTGCCCTTCTTGTTCTTCTTCTTGCCGGAGGAGCTGAGGGTCACGGCAGTCTCGTCGACGACGATGAAGTCGCCGTTGTCGGAAAAGAGGCGCACGCCGGGCATCTGCAAAACGAAGACGTTCTCGGTTTCGGTGGGGAAGGCAAGGTTGAGATAGGCGTTGTCCTCGGGCTGGACGACGTGCATGTCGACCCAAGACTCGCTGGTGCCCAGGCTCCCGTTGCCGACGATGCCGGCGAGGGCTGACGGCAGAATGGACAAAATGGTGTCAACCACTGCCTGTCCATCGCCGTTGGCGAGGGACTGGAGGCTCTCGAAGATCTGCGGCCCAGTGAGGATGCCAAAGAGGCCATCCGACCTGTTGAGGAAACCAAAGAGGCCGGCCTCGAGGTCGTAGACGTGCGGGACGGAGCCCACCTGGCCGTTGGTGATGGTCACCTGAAGCAGGCGCTTGCCGGAGACGCACTGGTCGCAGATGGGGCGGCAGACTGCGGTCTCCTGCTGATAGAGCTTGGAGAAGCGGAGGAAGGCCATGATCGACCACTTGCGGTGCATGATCTCAGCCCTGCACCACGAAATGTTGGCCCTCAGCTGGTCCACCGTCCAGCTGCTCTCATCGCGCAGCTTCACGCAGCGGTCGTAGGTGCACTGGACGGTCTCCCTGCGCTGCTTGGTGGCCGGGTCATTGGCCGAGTCGCGCATGCCCAGGAAGACCTCCTTGTTGAAGGCGCGGATGTCCTTGCGGGCCTTGACCTCCTCGGCAAAGTAGGGGTGGTTCACCATCGACTCATCGACCTCGCGCTTGGGCGCAGCCCGACGCCTCTTGTCGCCCCCATCGGTGTACCGCGCCTCATTGTCATCGTTACACTCAGTGACGGCCAGAAGACAGTCCATGGCGAGGGTGCGGTTCTGGTCGCGCCACATCTCATAGATCGAGTCCATATCGACAAGGGGAGCCAGTTCTTCCAAACACTCGTCCTTTTCCTGCTCGAGGATGGCCTCCTGCCTGACGCCATCCTTGAGGCCGGCTTCGCACAGTTGGAGCAGCGCATCGGTGGCAATCTCCTTCTCCTCGATCGCATCGGCGTGCGCGAGATGAGCGACGGCGGGGGCAGCGGGCGCATCGCCCTTGGCGTGGATCTTGCGGATCTTGGCGGACGCCCCGCCGAGAATGGCCAAAAAGGCGATAGCCACGAACAAGATGGAGAGCTTCATCGCCTTGTTCAACTGTTTCGACTACCCAAGAGGGACAGTTTTGGCTTCTCCGCTTTTGTGCGTGCCCAGCCACGCCTCTCCGTCTAAGCTCCCCTTTTGGGCGTATCAGAAAATTAGTTTTTATCAGGGCCAAGAAAATTGTAATCTTTCGGAAATATTTGCAACGAACTTGTGGAAAAAAAAAAGATGAAACGAAATTTAAAGGCAAGCAGATCACGCCAGACCGCAGAGATGAACGACAACTTGTCGTTTGAGACGTACCCGATCGGGATGGTGCCTGGACCGACCAGTGTGCCTCAACGTGTGCTCGATGCATTTGCGGTAGATTACGCGAGTGCCGATCTCGAGCCAGCTTTCTTTCAGCTCTACAATCGTGTGCAAGCCCGTCTCGCTGAGTTCCTCCACCTCCCACCATCCTGCGCCACGCCCCCGTTCAGCAATGATGTGATTATCCAGGTGGGCGAGGGCATGCTCGCCCTCTGGTCGGCGCTCAAAAGCACCATCAAGGCGGGTGACCGCGTCCTGGCCCTCGCCAATGGTACCCAACTCACGTGGTGGAGGCCTCCGCTGCCCCTTCAGATTTTGTTCACAAAATCAAATTCTTTTCAGTTTTCTTTTGAATATTTTGATTTAAATATCATATTTACGAACGGAGCGTGGTGGTCAGGCGTGTACGGTCATGGCTTTGCGGAGATGGCGCAGCAGATTGGGGCTGAGGTCCGCGTCGTCGAGTGTCCCTACGATCAACCCTTCCACGACTTTGCGCACATCGCCCAAGGTGCCCCGCTACATTTATTTTATTTTATTTTATTTTATTATTATGTAATATATTGTTAATAGGATATCTATTGATTATTGGCGAATTATTTTCCAGAGGCGCGCAGCTTCCGGCCGCACCTGATCACCGCCGTTCAGTGCGAGACGCCATCAGGCCTGATGAACCGCATCGCGCCGCTCGGGCCGATCGCGCGTGAGGTCGACGCGCTGCTCTACGTGGACTTTGTCTCGGCCGCCTTTGGGGCCGACGTCCGCGTAGCCGAGTGGGGCATCGACCTGGGCCTGCTCGGCACGCAGAAGGCGCTCAGCTGCCCGCCGTCGCTGAGCATCGTGACCGTGAGCGAGCGCGCCTGGGCCCGGATCGAGGCCGTGCGCTACGTGGGCTACGACGCGCTGCTGCCCTGGCGGGGCGCCGTGGCCCGGCGCCTGCTGCCATACACCTTTGACTGGCACCAGTTGGCGGCGCTGGACCGCGCGCTGGACGCCGTGGCCGCCGAGGGCCTACCGCAGCAGCTCGCCCGGCACGCCCGCGTCGCGGCGCACTGCCGCCGCCAGCTGCGGGACATGGGCTTGGCGCTTCACGTGAAACCGGCCAAGGCCACGACAGAACAAACAAACGCAGGAGATGAAGGTAAAGAAGAAGATGAAGAAGAAGAAGACGGTTACGCGGCGACGGTGACCGCGGTCTACGTGCCGCTGGTCAAGCGCGGCGGCCGCTTCGCCTCGTGGGAGGCTTTTGACGCGGCCCTACGTGAGCGTGGGCTCGTCGTCGGCGGCAACTACGGCCCACTGGCCGGAGAGGTCTTCCGGCTGGGCCACATGGGCAGCCAGGCCGACATGGCCCGCGTCGACCGTGCGCTCGACGTCCTCAAGGAGGTCCTTCAAGCCACGACAACGCCCAGCTGACGACGTCAGCGGACTAAAAAGAAAGTATAATTATTTCAAGGATGACGTCAGCAGACACCTCAATCCGGAGCAGGACCCGGAGCTGGTTGCCGAAATGTCGCCCGTGTGGCTGCCGAAGTGTGGGGTGTGTGACCGACGGCCTCCACGACGGTTGGGGCTGGGTTTTGCGAGGAAGAGGACGGAAAACGCGATCGGGCACGTCGTTGATGTCATGGCCCACGCGAGGAATCCTCGAGCGAAGCGGACGGGCCTGGCGGCCTACCGTTATAAAACCAGGTCAAGTAGAGCATTCTTTCAATCACTACATACACTTACGCGCCCAGCACTCATCAACCTCAACACTACAGCAGGCCGGCCCAGCCTGACAACAAGCTCACCCACCCACCAACAGCAAAAAGAAGACCAAAATGCCACTTGCAGAGGGCCTCGAGGATTACAGGGACTCGCAGCATGACATGCACCGGTGGATGATTCCCATCGTGGGCTTCCTCTTTCTCTTGATCCTCAGCATCATCGCCGGGTCACTGGCCACACGCGGCACTCGCTCCTTCCGGTTCCTCAAGTACATTCTGCTCCTGCACATCGTCGTCCAGATGGTGCGCACTCTCCTGGGCCTCTCTCGTTCCTAATACCTCGACCACTAACCGCAAGTTGGTGTGTTTATTCGTTACACAGCTGTTCGCAGTTCTGTTGCTGGCCACCGCCGAATGGGAGTGGGCCGCCCAGCTCGGTCTGACCGCCATCTTCGGTCTCTTCGCGGCCATCACCCTCGGCGTCGACTACCTCGGCGTGGTACGCTTCTTGCTTCCCCATACCGTTCGCACAAGTGGGGCTCATCCTCTTCTTTTATGACCTGCTGTGCAGTACTCGGTCATCTGCTTGTTCAACCTGCTGTGCCTGCTGGGCCGCATGAGCTTCTTGGGCTACGAGCACAGCCTCTACGACCTCTACGACCGCCACCCCAACCACTGCCACGAGTGGTTCGGCCTGAGCCACCACCACGCCTCGAGCCTTTGCTACGGCTACGTCTCGTTCAGCCGCGTGCTGGCCTACCTCATGGTGTGGCTTGTTGCCGCCCAGTCGTTCGTCTCGTACTACATCTACAAGGAGCGCTCTCTCGAGTGTACGTCACGTTCCACCCTATCATCACTCTCTTCATACCTCCATCAGCTCATGTGAACCTTTACAACAGATGGCTCGGTGACGGGCAGCGCCTCGACCAAGACCAGGGAGGCCTACGGCACCATTGGAAGCGAGGACTATGGCACCATCGGTTCCCAGTCCTAAACGAGGACATCACCAACACCACCGCTTTGGAAATTATCACGCTTTCAATCAATTTACAAATTAATGTTGTCTCTACAAATCGACATCTTGTCGATCTTGCATCAAATCAGTTGTTCTTCTTGCGGTAGTGGGTGACGGCCTGCGATGCGGCAAAGCCCAAGATGGCCGAGAGACCCAAGTAGAGGCACAGCGTCGGCAGCTCGACGACCACCACAGGGCTCCGCGTTGCCACTTCGTCCTCTCCACGCAGCGGTGACCCTCCGGCCGCGCGCTGGCGCAGGAGGGCCAGACGCCGCTGGCGGCGTCGCTCGCGCAGCAGCCGCTGGTGGTGCACGAACTCGAGGGCGGACGCGACGTCGTTGTGCCGCGCGGCCGTCGTCCCCGCGGTCCCCACGTAGTGCACTCCATCACGCCCTGCACTGGCGTCGCTGTCTTGCCTCTGCTGCTGCTCGTCGATGACGCGGAAGATGCAGTCCTCGAGCTCCTCGAGGTACTCTCCTTCCTCGTCTTCGTCTTCATCGTCGCTCAGCTGGTGGCCCACTCGGACACGCTGGTCGTCGCGCGACGACGAAGCCGGCGGCAGCGGGCGGCGGGTGCCCTCCTCGCAGCCGGTGACCTGCTGGAGGAGGCTCGTGAAGTGGACGTTGGCCTCCTCGTAGCGGTAGAGCGCCCGGGCCGCCCGCGCGGCGCCAAGGAGGCTGTTAAAGCGGAGGGGCTGCTGGGCCAGCGTGGCGCGGTAGGCCGCGAGGGCCTCGTCGTGGCGGCCCACGAGGGCCAGCTTGTCGGCCAGGTGCTCGCGCACGGGGTAGACCACCGAGGGCTTGACCGAGGGCTTGAAATAGGAGTCCTCGACGTCGGCCATGCGGGCCAGGAGGGCGAGCGCGTCGTCGCGCCGGTCCTCGACCCAGGCCTGCAGGGCCCGGGCCACGCCCAGCTGGACGTCGACGGTCACGCGCCACAGCACGCTCAGGTCCTCCTGGAGCTCGCGTGCCAGCCGCGGCGACGACGTCGACAGGTTGGCCATCGTCGCCACGCTCTCGGCTACCTCGCGCCGCACGTCCCGCAGGCGCTCGGCGCGGGCCGCCCGGGCGGCCTCCAGCGCGACCAAGGCTTCGGCCCCGCTGTCGTCGCCCGGCCGCAAGGCCGGGGGCGGCTCGAGCACGGCCGGCAGGTTGGAGAGACCGAGCAGCCGCAAGTACAGCCCAAACACTCTGGCCCAATCCCCCACGCTCTCGCCCTGCAGATGCGCCATTGTTAGGAAATCGTTTCGAAATTCTTGAATAAAAATAATAAAAATAATAAAAAATAGCTAAAAATTCGATTTAGCCTCACAAAATATCAATTTTTTTTCTTCACACTTGAATGATCAGAGTCATTTCACAAATCATCATTGGCTTTGTTGGGATGATAATTAAAATAAAATGTTGAGATAAATGAAAGATAAGAAAAAGAAAAAGCACGAAATGGCGTACAGCGTTGTGGAGGGCCGGAGGAAAGGTGAAGCGGGCGAGGGCGGCCCAGTCGTGAGTTTCGGCCATGGAACGGGCCGGGGCGGCGATGAGCGAGTAGACGCTGCCGTGGGTGAGGCCCGGGTAGATGCCCCTCGTGCGCATCACTTGGGCCACGAATTCGGCCGCTTGGCGGTCGTGCCCGATCTGGTGGTAGGCGTAGACCACATAGTCCAGCGAGTGCAAGTACTCGTCGTACATGACGTCGTCGTCGCCATGCTCGCCGCCCTTGGGCTTGGTCTTGGCCTCAGCGAGTTGCTGGGGCGTGCGCTCGCGCATCTTGCGCTCGTAGAAGCGGGCGGACACGTTCATGGCCCGCAGGTCGCTCTCGATGGCGCTGCGCCACTGGCCCAGCCGCACGAAGATGTGAGCCGGCATGTGCAGCGCGTGCGCCACCAGAGGCGCCGCCAGCGCGTAGCTGTCGACAACAATCGTTGTCATGAGACCCATGAAGAAGGTGATGAAGCAGAAGAAGAAGACCGAGAGAGCAACGTACCGCTTGGCGTAGGGGAGAGCCTTGTGGGCGAGCAGCGGGTAGTCGTAGGAGTGGATGAGGTAGTGCAGCGCGCCCGGGTGGTAGCGCTCCTCGAGCAGGACGAGCTCCAACATCTTGCCCGCCTTCCTCTGGTTGTAGAAGACCACTGCCTCGCTCGCCAGCTCCTCCTCTGCCACAATATTTCATTAATTTCTCTTTATTTGGAATAATGAAAATAATGAAAATGATAAATCAGTACCGGTGTCGAGGCTGTGGTGGATCTTGCCGCCCTTGGCCTCGAGGTCGATCAGGCTGCGGGACTTGAGGGCGAGCGCGAAGAAGACGATGGTCTCCGTGTCCTTGGGGTAGCGCTGCCACAGTCGCTCCATGCGGGCCTCCCACAGGAGGATTCGCTTGGCGTAGGGCAAGCGCTCGTAGTCGGAGAAGAACCCCTCGAGTGCCTGAATGGCCAAAGGCAATGACGATCACAATCCGGATGGAAAAAGAACTACGAGAAAAAGAGGGACGACAAAGAGGTCGCGTACCCACACGTGGCCTTTCTCGAGCTCAGTCACCTTGGGGTCGTTGAGGGTGGCCCGCGCCCGGGCGAGCGCCTCAGCCCCAGCCCGCATCTCCTGCGCTGTCGGGTACGACCACAGCGGCTGAAGGTAGGACATGGCCACTCCCCAGTGGCCCATCGTGCAATTGGCCACCTGCATGGGTGGGGAAGAGATGTTGGCGAGAGGTAGAGGGTGGGATGCCAATCAAGCGTACCTCGGTGGCCAGGGATTTGAAGATCTCACGCGCCTGCGTAGAACAAAAATCAATCGTCAGGAAGAAGCAAATTTGATTTTGGAGGAGAGGCACTGCGTACTTCGTCATACCAAAAGGAGTGAACAAGGGCGATGGCGTCATTCAATCGGCGGCGCTGGTCCGGCCCGCCGCAGGAGCTCACAAATTTGATGCGTCCATAGGGCTCGTACGACGACAATGTCGCTGATGTGGCCGACGAGACGGCCGGGGAAGACGGCTGTGAGGACGAGGCCGAAGAGGAGCCTTGACGCGGATCAGAGGCAGCGATTTGGCCGTGTGTGAAAGCAAGTAGAGAAAGCAAAAGGAAAAGAACAGCAAAGCCCCAGGCCCGCCAGATGGAGGACATCACCAGCCAACGAAGAGCGTTCCGTTTGATGTGATCAACAGAGACGACCTCGCCTTCCTCACTCTGCTTCGTTGCCTTCTGCAGAGAGAGCAAAGCCCGCCGCTCCGTTCTCGGTAAGCTCCGCCCAATGGGCGTCTGGCCGCCAATTAAAGTGGCACGTTTTGGCAACCGCCGTGTGTTTATGTCGAACATCAATTCTATGTGCAAGGTCCGGCCTCACAGACCGGAGATGTAGAGTTTTCGAAGAGACAGAATAAGGCTGCTCATCAGTTCAACTCCTTGACCATCGTAAGGCGGCCATCGTTACCAACTTGCAGGTGGAGAAAGGTGAAGTCGCCAGCGCCGTTGCCGCCTCGCGTCCCTCGCTTTCGCTTGGCGCTGCCCTGGCCGTCTGGGCCGCTGTCGGGGCTGCCCGGGGACGAGCCCGCGGTTGGCGACGACATGCCTGAAGACGACCCAGGGACAGGGCTGGTTTCTGCCAGCCCGCGCCCCTCCGTGATGATCCATTGCGGGTGCAGCTTGTCCCCACGCAGCGAGGCCGGGAACATGGGCGGCGGAAGCGAAGAGGTCATAGAGGGCAGCAGTGACGGGGAAGAGACCGACACGGAGGCTTGACCAAATGACGCCAGACGTTGTGGGTGCGGCGAGCTTCTAGAAAGAGACGGCTTGCGGGTCGGCTGTTGCTGTTGCTGTTGCGGCTGCGGTTGTTGCTGCTGGTGGCCGCTGTTGTTGCTGTTGTTGGGGCACCCGTCTGGCGAGTGGAAGACGGTCTGTTGCTGCGCTGAGTGGTGAGGGCGTGACTGCAAGACGGATGGTGAGGAAATGGAGAAGGATCCTTGACCGAACGACGTCAACATGGCCGTGGGCGACATGTGGCTCAAGTATTGAGCAGGCCCTGTGCGGTTGGCGCTGAAGCTCGATTGCTGTGGTTGTTGTGTTGTTGTGGCAACAGGCGAAGACCTTCCATCGCCGCGCGAGGTTGGCGGTGGGAAGTAGAGTGTGTGTTGTGGCCGGAACGACCCACTGCTGCTGGTTCCGCTGGGCGTCCAGCAGGCCCAGGTCGGATTTTGCGGCTGGTTAGGGCAGGGCTGATAGTGCATGGCCGCAGCTGCTCCCCGCCCTCGCTCTTGTTGCGAGCTTCTCTGCTGTCGAGGCTCGCTCCAGGCTTGACCGTCCGCGGTCTCCCTTGGACGGGCGGGAAAGGTGGTAAGCTGTGCCCCGCTGCCCGGAGCAGGGGGCCACAGTGGCGAATGGCCCATAAATGTTGAACTGGAATAAGTCGAGCTTGTTGCATGGCTTGGCGTCATGGGTGGTTCTGTTCGGCCGGTCTTCGAAGCAGTGTCGACGTGGCAGGATGAGGAAGTTGTTGTTACTCGCGGTGAGTCGACTGGAGAGGAGCAGGGAGAGTTGGTCTGCGAAACCTCTGTTCGCAAGAGGACTGAGATGGGAGGAAGGTTCGGTAGATGTGAAGAATCGCTTTCGAGCATGCAATGTTCGTCGTCTTCGTACTGTGGCTCGTTACTCGGCGCTACGACAGCCGAGAGGGTTGGAGGCGCGGGTGCGAGGTAGAGCGAATCGTTAAGAAGGAAAGGTATAGAACTCTTGATCCGGGGCTGCGCGGCTATTGCGAAGTCTTGGTGGCATGCCTCAAGCTGCATCTCCAAGCACATGCCATCTGGGTCGCCTGAAGGCTTCCTTTGCATCATGTTCTGACCCTTCGTTTTCTAGACGCGAGTCTTGCTAGGATGTGACGTGTAGTCCTCTGTCAAGTTTACTGTGTGATAGAGTAAAGCACCTCGGCAGTCAAGTCTTTATCCGTCTCTTCCTGCGCCCGCAAAGGGCACTGCTGCCGTTTTTTACTACATCACAGAAAAGGACAAACCATACCCAAAAAGAGACATTTCTCCCCTTTTGGACTTATCACCATCGGTCCGTTGGTCACTTCTCCAAACCTGGTCTCTTACGCTACAAGAAGATATCTACCTTAAATCGCCCTGCTCAACTCAGGCCAAGGTCATCGGGATTTGGCCGCAGGCACGTCAAAGTGGGAGCGTTTTGTAGAACCTCAGCGGCACTTCCCCCCGCAGTGGCTACGAACTTTGTAACATGCATGGCCCTCCCTGCTACGGCCGCTACTAAGTGCGCCAGGCAGCGGAAGTGTACTGCATAATGGGCGTGAAATGGAGCACGGGTGCTACCGCCACGATCACATGGCCACCTCAACTTTCGTTTTATGGTACCTGCATCGACGTTGGTGTGCAGAGCAAAATCAGAGAGGAGGCAGGGCAGAGGTCACTAGGAGCGGCACGTACCCGAGCTGAGAGGGATTCCATCCTCACAGTGCTGGTGCCGCGTTTGTCCGAGTTCAGCGGTATTCAGCGGCTGGTAGGCAACAGTGCGGCGGCTGACGGCAAACAACTTGTAGAAGAAGGGTTTTCCAAGCCAGGACCGGCAAGAGAAGCGGCAATGGCAATGGGCAGTGTGTTCATAGGACTATGCGTGAGAAAAGCTACTAAGACACCGAGGGCAACGTCAACTTCGCTTCAGTCGGTTCTCCTTCATCTTGGCTGTGGCCTTGTCCTTCATCAATTGCCTCTCCTCCTCGCTCATGTGAGTGTCCTTGCACAGGCGGAGGTCGACCATCGCTCCGTCCTCGCTAAGCACAAACGTGGGCACATCGTCTTCGCTAGGGACTGCCTCATGGCCGTCGACGATGGCCTGCTGGAACGCCAACGCCTTGCAGCCTGTGAAACTGTGGCGTGAGAAAAAGAAAGGGCGGCGGTCACCGCCCACGCCCCGCCCCGGTGTGGCGACGCACCATCGATGGTGATTCCCAGAGAATGACAGGTGCCGATGACCTCCTTCACGGTCCCCACAAACTCTCTTGCCATCGATTTCTTCCACCGCCGCTGTTGCTTGGCGATCGCGTAGACGGAGGTCGACATGATGTCGGCGTCATGTTTATCTATTGTTTGGGAACGAACAGGCCACTGGTGAGGGAGCGTGCCTCTGCGCTATGGAAGACGATGGTACCGTACACTTGCGTCTGCGCTCTGAAGGGGAGCGGGTCTTGCATTCGTAGCCGCCTTTGATGAGCGTGGCGAGGATGAGGCCACGCTCGTTCACGTCCGGCGGGATGTAGGACGAGGCGCGCAGCACCATCGAGGAGACGCTGGGCGTCACTTCGACCCGACACAACCCGACAGGAGGTCGCGACACATGAAAGATAACGTTGACCTTGTAGTTGGTCCAACAATCGCGGGTCGCTTCCGCGCACAGCTGGGCCCCCCTTCTCGGCGACTGCGCCACGCCGGTGAATGAAGGAAGAAAAGATCGAAGACGACAACGAAAAGAGCAAAAAGAAACGGCACCACTCCTAACGGGCCCAAGATGGCCGCAAATGTGCCGCCTCTGCCCACGTCCCCGCCGTACACTCGCGTTGGCACTGCGCGCAAAGTGGTGAGTCACAGGGATGAGGTTGTGGCGTGGGCAAGTAGGCATGACCTTCGCAACGAACCTGCGGACTCCAAAGGGGGTCTCTGGGCGCCAAGCATGGAGTAATGGAAAGACTGCATACCAAATGGGCTGACTGTTGCCACAAAGTTACATGACGCAATAACGAGAATAACGTTCGCATATCTTTAGCGGGAAAAGTCTGAAAAATTCAAATATTTTTATTCATCTCGCTTGCTGCAAGATGGCAACAGTCAGCCCATTTGGTATGCAGTCTTTCCATTGCCCCTCCTGCTGCCTCTCTCTTCTGACACGTGAATGCAGCGAACTCGTTGAAGGAGCTGCGGGCTTTGATTTCTGAAATTCAAGAAGAAGTGGCCTCTGCCGAGGGGAGCGGCACCCAGCAGAGCGCGCAGACGGCGCCTTCTCCGGTCCAGCAAGCCCCTCAACAGCAGACCCAGTCCCAAAAGGCCAAGCCCAAGGAGCAGCAGAAGACGAAGCCCAAGCAGCAGGCGGCCGTCAGCCGTGACGCCTTCGAGGAAGCGGCCCTCCAGGTGCGTGTGTGCAAGAAGTGAAAACACGCGAGTCGTCCTTCCACCTAGTGTTCACCATGGGGAGGATGAGCGCTCCCCAGGTGGCGCGCGTGGTGACCGTCGAGCGTCACCCCGACGCTGACTCGCTCTACGTGTGCCAAGTCGCGCTCGGCCAGGAGACCCGACAGCTCGTGCGTCTCTCTTTCTCTCCCATGACGTGGAACAGCCTGCTGAACGCGCAGCTCGACATTCCTTCATTACTTCTTCTACTCCTTCTACTTCCTCTCCAAGGTGACCGGCCTGGTCAAGCACTACTCGGCGGAGGAGCTGCAGGACCGGCTCATCGTCGTCATCACCAACCTCAAGGCCAGCAAGGTGTGCACGTCCTGCTGGCACCCGTCGCCAATCGTTTCTATCTGATGTAGAGGTGGTGGTAGTTGCGAGGCAAGGAGAGCAATGCCATGCTGCTCGCCGGCGACGACAGCGCGACGAGCAACCAAGGGCTGGTCAAGCTTGTCGCGCCGCCGCCCGGCGCGCAGGTCGGCGATCGGGTCTATCTCGAGGGCCAGCAGCCCAGTTCCGATCCTGCCGCTTGCCTCAACCACAAGCAATGGGGCAAGGTCGTCCCCGAGTTTGCTGTCGTCGGTGCGTTTCTTTATTTTTATTTTTTTTTAATTTTTCTATTTTTTTTTCGTTTATAAAAATCGTTCTTTTTTACATCTTGTTCGTCCAACTCCCAATCTCAGGCGGCAAGGCCACGTACAAAGGCAAGACGATGGTGACCAAGGACGGCCCTCTCGCTGTGCCCGACCTGCCTGATGGTTCAGGCATTCATTAAAACCATTGCTATCAAACAAGTGATGAAAAATGAAGTACTTGGCATTGTCAACAAGCATGCCCCCAACCAAAGCCTGACCTGCCCACACCAGGAGATATCATGTTGCCAATACCAGGCTTTTTCTCGGACCTAGCTAGGTCTCGCACCCCAGCACAACGAATTCGCGAATCCGTGAGCCAACAATAACGGCGTGGTGAGCGCACATGTGGGTGTGCTGTGTAGCCGTGCATTAAGAAAGTGGGCTCTTGGAAGGCTGTCAAGAGGCGTGAAATTGCGTGAGATCTCCATGAACACTTTCTAGCCGGGGCGGGCTGTGTAGTGAGCCGAAGGGCTTGGCCTCTTGGAGCAGGTGGTGAAGTGCTCTGGCTTGCCGCAAGTCAATTGCGGCCTAATGAAGCGGCCTTCTCCTCCCCTTGAAAAGGGACGCTTTTCTGGTTTGCTTCATCAAGCTACACAAAGCACAACCCTCTACACACCGACTGAACGCGATGATGATCCGACCTGGCGTGGCAATCCTCGGGATTGCGCTGTTCCTTCAGCTCCTGGCCTCCTACACCCAAGCCCAAGACCCCACGTCCTTCATCACAGCCTACACAACGAAATCGATCACAGGTACATCTCCATTACCATCACAGCCTAAACTCAAGGCAAACAAAGAACTGAATTTCTCCTGTTCTCCAATTGGGCACAGGATGCGGCAGGTCGCCCTACAAGATCACGGCGCAGGCCTGGCAGCTCTCGCCCTGCATCTTCACGGTCAAGTACACCGTTCAGGGCTCGCCTGGCCTCTCTGACTTTGGATTTGGGCACGTTCATGTTCTTCGTCGCCATCGTTTCTACATGGCTGACTTTTGACATCATCCATCTCCAGGCTTGGAACAACCGCAGGCACAGCCGTGCGCACGGTCACCGTCTCGGGCTGTGCCAACAGCTGGTCGCCCTCGGGCGGGCAGGGCAACGAGTGCAACAGCCAGTATTCCGTCTGGGAGAAGGGTAGCGGCCTGGTGAAGATCAACAGCAACCTGGGCTGCGGTGAAAACGCAACGATCTGGATCACCGCCACCTACGCCTCGCTGAGCACACCCGGCACGATGGCCTTCAAGGGCGGCAGCAGCTGTTGGGTGTGCAACAACGTCCCCTACGTGCTGACGGCCAACACGAATCCCGGCGCTTGTCCCGCGCCGCCGTCGGCCTCGCCGTCTGCTTCTCCCTCGATCTCTCGTTCGCCTTCCGCCACTCCCTCGCCCTCGGCTTCCGTTTCATCGACACCTTCACCTTCAGCCTCAGCGTCCCCTTCGCCGTCCCCGTCGTCCTCGTCCTCGCCGTCTCTGTCACCACCGCCGCTCTCTGATCCGATCGCTTCGCCCTCGCCATCGCCATCGCCATCATCCTCGGTGTCGCCCTCGCCCTCAGCAAGCCCGGACCCATCCCAAAGCGCTTCACCCTCGGCCTCGTCCTCTGCGAGTCCCTCGCCTTCAGCCTCGGCCTCGGCCTCTGCGAGCGCTTCTGCATCAGCTTCCCCGTCCTCCTCGGCATCGTCCTCTCCCATCCCCTCTCCCTCTCCCTCAGCCTCAGAGTCGCCTTCTTCGTCCCCTTCACCTTCTCCTTCCCCGTCGCCATCCGCCTCCGATACGCCATCATCCTCGCCTTCGCCCACGCCCTCCTCCACGCAGTCCCCTTCGGCCTCACCCTCGGACTCGCCTTCTTCCTCCCCTTCGCCTTCTTCTTCCCCTTCGCCTTCGCCTTCATCCACCGCCTCGGCCTCTCCTTCTCCTTCTCCGTCTCCTTCTCCTTCTTTGGCTCCGTCGTCCTCTGCGAGTCCCTCGCCATCACCCTCGGCCTCGCCTTCACCTTCGGACTCACCATCCTCTTCGCCTTCTCCTTCACCATCCTCTTCTCCATCGGCGATGCCCTCGACCTCGGCATCGGCCTCTCCGTCAGCCTCGTCGTCGCCTCCTGGCGGCGGGGACACATCCAACACGGGCGCCATCGCCGGCGGCGTGGCCGGCGGCCTCGTAGGCCTCGCGGGCCTGGCCGCTCTGGGCGGCCTCGTGGCAGCCGGTGGCTACGTGGTCTACCGATGGGTCAACCGAACACCGCCGATGACTGCCCCAGCCTCTGCACTGGACGCCACCGAGACCAGTGCCGTGGGCGAAAACGCGCTCTTCCAAGACCCCAATGTCATGCAGCCCAACGGCCTCTTTGTCGATGGAGTGTGAGGAGGTTTGAATCGTCGTCGTGGTAAGATGTACAGTTGTTAATATATTTTCGATTTTTCACTACAAAAAAAAGAAAAAAGAAAAAAGAAGAAAAAAGGTCCTTTCCATGGAGCTGAACGCACTGCCTGACGAGGTCGTGCTGCAGATCCTTCATGAAGTGGTGCAAGCAGCTCTTGCGCCTTCGCGTGACGACAGAAGCTGCGACGGAGACGAGCAAGCTGGACGAGCAGTCCGGGCCTTGGCTTGCCAGGTGGGCGCCGTGAACCAGCGCCTGCGGCAGCTTGCCGGGGACGACCTCTTATGGCGGCACCTCTTCACTCAGGCTGCGGCATCATCATCTACCACCACTGCCTCGCGAAGCGCCATTGCCGCAGTGACCGGCCTGATGCCCTTCACTGTGGGGCACCAACAGCGCCCGCCCACCACTGCAGTGGCCAGTGTGAGCCCACAGCTCCTGTGGCGCCACAGGAGCCCCAGTCGTAGAACGAGGCCTCGGAAGGATGAGCGCACATGCGCAGAAAGGCTCAAGAGCTCACGGCCGAAGCACAAACACTTTGAGAACTGGCAGGAGTGCTTCAAGTGGCACTGCGCGTGGCCCATCTCGGACAAATCATTGGCTCGACTGCACGAAGGCCGTCCGCTCCGTGCGCCCGCGGCGCTCGCACTGCTGTCCCGAGTTCGTACCACCACCGCTTCAGCTTCCTTGAAGTCGTGTGGCACCTGACGTTGATCGGCTTCCGCCCAGGCTACCCACGTCCTGCGCAAAGAGCCCAACGTGCTGAAGCTGTCGTCCCCGATCGTCGTGGTGGGCGGCCTGGGCGGCCAACTGGCAGACCTTCTCGAACTCTTCCACACCCGTATGCATCCTGAGGACTTTCGTCCTTCTTCTTCGGAATGACGAGCGCGTAGCATTCCTGACATTCCTGACGTCTATGCTGGATCACATGCAGAGGGCCAGCCGCCCAACACCAACTACCTGTTCCTGGGCAACTACGGCGGGAAGCACCAGCTCGGGTGGCAAACGCTGTGTCTGCTGCTGGCCTTGAAGGTGCGCTACCCGAGACGCGTGTTTCTGCTGCGAGGCCAGCGCGAATGCCCGATCCACGCTGCCATCCACGACCTACGGCACCAGCTACGATGCCACTACGTCCAGAGCGACCCGCTCTGGCAGAAGCTCTGCGAGGAGCTCTTTGCCAGCTTCCCGCTGGCGGCATCGATCGACGGCCAGGCATCGCCCCTTCCCCCCCAGGTCTCTTTGGTGCGCCATGTCCCTGACGGCCACTCGTCACGCAGGTGTTTTGCGTGCACGGCGGTCTCAGCCCAAAGCTCAAGTCCGTCGCCGACATCGACGCGCTGGACAGGTGCTGCCATCGCATGAGGCCTGGCGGCCACGCACAGATCGTAACATGTCGCGTGCGTATGGCTGCCTCAGGTACGTGCAGGAGGCCAGCGGGGCCGTCCACGATCTGCTGTTCTCGCGGACCCAGACGGAGCTCGGCTGGGAGATCGAGTACGGCCGCGAGAGCTTCTTCTACTGGGGTCCTGGTGCGTTATGCGCACCAGCCTTGTTGCGTCCCTTGTTGGACGACGAGCCTTACACGACGCGCGGAGTGGTTAGACGTCGCCCAGCAATGGAATGCAAGGAATGGATTTGACCTCATCGTGTGCAACCACTTCATCACGCCGGAAGAGGGCTACGAGATGGTGTGCCAAGGGCGCGTGTTGCACCTCAACGGCGCGCCACACGGCGTCCACCACGCTGCAGCGCTCCGCGTGTTTCCCGACGGTCGTGTGCTGTACGCATTTGCTTCTTCTTCTTCTTCTTCTTGCCTGTTCAGGCACATGATCTCGCTCACGTCACGAGCGAGCGTGCAGAGTCCAGTGTGGTCCGACCTCGGAGCGTACAGCGCAGCTCTCCCAAGGCCATCTGACTGAGATCCCGCTTAACACACCGCAAGGCCTTTACCCTTGCACAGGTTGATGATGGCCTCAAGGGCAAAACAACGAGGAGTTAGGAGTGGATATATATGTGGGACCCCTCTGGGGTCCTGCGCGTCGAGAAAGACCGCTCGAGAGCAGAAAAAAGGAGAGAGTAGCTCTACAGGTGTTTGTCGTCAAAGTAATGAAAGTTCGCTGCCGACAGTACCCCCACTGGCGTGGCGTACTTGTGCCTCCACCACGCCACAGCCACCACGCCAGCCACCACTGCGGCCACGGCCACGATTGCCACGGCGCTCGCGACGGTCACACCGATGATGAGGCCCACCTTGTCATCTCCGCTTCGCTCAGCCGCGTTGCCAAACAGCACACCCACATCTGCACACGCGTCCAATCTTGTCATGAATGGGGAAGGCGTTGGCTGGACGAAGTTGGGGGGCGGGAAAACGGCACCAGGATCGTAGACCAGGGTCGAGTTGAACCGCGCAAAGACGAGCACCAGTTCGGACCGTGCCACGTCCACCTCGAACCGCACCGCGTTGGTGTTGACCTTGACCTCGCCATCAACGGTCACCACGTTCGCCAGGCGCACCGTCGTTTTTCCCACCTCCTCCCCCTGCTCCGTAGTAGATCGACCGCTGTTGCTTGTGGTGCTAAACTGCCCGGTCAGAGTGAAGGTCGTGATGTCTGGTTCGCCACTCGTGACGACCCGAGTAAAGTTGGTAAACGGTGGAGTGACCATGATGCGCCACACGAGCGAACTGTTGCTGCCCCCGCGCCAAGGCCACTCGCTCACGCGCAACGTGAACTTGGCCAACGAAGGCTCGGCAAGGAGCGTCACGTTGGAGTCTCCAACGTGGATGGCCGTCTGCCGGTCAAAGAGGTCGAACTGCACTTGCACGTTTCCGCCGACACCATCGGTGCCACCGGCCACGTCGGTGAGGGTGGTGGAGAAGACAAACGACTGTCTGGCGTTGGCGCCTGATCCGGACGGCACCACAGTGTAGCTGCTCTCTGCGTGGTGCATGGTCATCATCATCATCATCACTCAGTGAGAACAAGGCCCCAGTTTGCACAAAAAAGGAGCGCCGCTCATACGTGGATCAAAGGAAAAGCTGCCTACAACCGCCAACTCACCACCCACCTCGGTGACGTTGGTGCCAAAGTCCACGCGCAGGCTTTGCTCCGACCGCACCACGCCCGCGTTGTCTGCCTCCCCCACCACCCGCCGTCAACAACAACGACCATGACAATGAGAAACAGGACTCGAGCGAATGAAGAGTCCGCGTACCTTTTGGCTCGATAACGACAGCAGACCCTACAGCGTCAAACCGGAGCACCGGCGCGGTGCCCACAAGGGTGGAGGTCGAGGGGACACGCATCATGTCCACCACCGCACTAGCCGAGTCGGTTTGGTCCGAGCCACCCGCAAAGAGGGCTACATTGCTCACGAACGTCGCTGCGAGGCTCCGTCGGGCCTGAGAGAGGTTGGCTACTGTCCACGAGCTGTCAGACACGTTGAAGATGTCCACATCGGAGCCACCCGCAAAGAGGGCAACATTGCTCACGGACGTCGCTGCGAAGCTCCATCGGCCCTGGGAGAGGTTGGCCGTTGTCCACAAGCCATCGGTTGCGCTGAAGATGTCCACGACTGCGCTTAGGGTGCTCGCGTTTGTGGTGCCACCGGCAATGAGCGCCAGATCGCCGACAGATGTTGCCTTGAGGTTGTTGCGAGCCAGACTGAGGCTGGCCGTCGTCCACGAGCCTTCCAGCGCGTTGAATATGTCCACCACCGCACTTCTGTTCGACAGTGTACCGCCACCGGCAAAGAGAGCCAGGTTGGCCACAGATGCCGCTGCCAGTTCAGAGCGGGCCTGGGAGAGGTTTGCCGTTGTCCACGAGCCGTCAGTCACGTTGAAGATGTCCACCACCGCGCTTCTGGGCGCGTTGTCGCCCGTCCCTTCCTGGCCACCAGCAAAGATGGCCAGGTTGCCCACCGAGGTAGCCGCCAGATTACAGCGGGCCTGGGAGAGGTTGGCCGTCGTCCATGAGCCATCGGTCACGTTGAAGATGTCCACCACCGCACTTGCGGTCCAGTTGAAGTTGAGGCCACCAGCAAAGAGGGCCACATTGCCCACGGACGTCGCAGCAAGTTGAGCGCGGGCCTGGGAGAGGTTGGCCGTCTTCCACGAGCCGTCGGTCACGTTGAAGATGTCCACCACCGCACTATATTTTTGAGGCCCCGGGTCGTAGCCACCAGCAAAGAGGGCCACGTTGCCCACGGACGTTGCTGCCAACCGCATGCGGGCCTGGCTGAGGCTGGCCGTCGTCCACGCGCTACTGGTGGTTATTGCACTGGCAATTGTGGAACACAGAGCGCAAATGATGATCGTACTAAGACACCAAAGGCCCAAGGCTGTGCGGGACGGACCCTTTCTTGTCATGTTCTTCTTGGCGGAGAGATAAAAACAATCGCCTGAATATCTGATATTCCTTTAATGTATATGAAATTAACCTCGTCTGGCTCCTTGTAATTTTTAGGGCCCAAAGCGCAAAAAGTAAGAAATGCAGTAGTGGCCTAGACGCTGTAGGCGGCTAATGTTTGGAAGATTGAGTACGTCTCTTCTGCTTTCCTCGCCATGTGAGGGAACGCATGTTCAATTCTCGCACGACTTCGGCCCCACCAGCAAGCATTTGTTGTCCTAGCGCCAATGCTCGCTCCAGCTGCTCGACGCGCAGCTGATGCATGGCGGGTCCCTTTCGTCCACGAGAGTCGCCCTCGCGAAGGTGCGTGTACCATACGTCCTCGAAGAGATTGTCCAAGATGACTCGCTGGAAGCAGTGATTCAATCGAATCGGCCATCGAGTTGGCGTGCCGGTGTGCTTGCGTGCCTCGGCAGGCAAAAGCTCGTTGGTCAGGTGCTTGTACTCTTCGATGAGGGTCTGCCGTTTCTCTTCATCGTCGTGCTGCACCACTGGTTCTCCACTCAGCTTGGCCTTCTTCCCTGTTGGGGCAGCGCGAGTGCCTTCGCCCGCTGTTCTCTTGCTCATTTCGTTCTTCCTCTAAGTGGACCGAATTGATCACTCTCCCGCTTATCTTTGATTTGTTAGCGTCACGTCATCTCTTCCACGGTCTTGTTGGTGAGGGCTCTTCTCGTCGCACAAAGTTGTTATGGTGTCGACAAGAACGCAAAAAAGGCCTTCGGTCACTGAAAGGCATAACGTGACGACCCGAGAGCATGGAGGCCAGCACACCCGAGCAGCCCTCGGCGGCCTGGCGGTTGCAGGTGGCCAGCGACCTGCACCTGGAGGCCTTCGTGGGCTCCTTCGGCCTCTCCAGGTGCTCTCCTGCATACCCAGTCAGCCTTGTTCTTTTTCCTTCAGGTGGTGACCACTGGCGGGTGGGGATGGTGCAGGTTCGGGGAGCTGCTCAGCGAGAAGTACAACTTGTCTGACGGTGCGACCCGTCGTATGGTTGGGTTGTTGTCTTCCTCTACCACTAACCCTCACCTGCCTCAGGCCAGATCCCTGTTCTAGGCGAGTGCTTGGCTCTGCTAGGCGACATTGGTGCCCGCCTCCACAATACTACTTGTGAGCTCAGCCGTCTCCTTCTTGCTCACCCCTTGCTTGTGCAGGCTATCCTACACGTGACACCTACCGAGACTTCCTTCTCCAGCAGGCCGCTCGGTATGCCTGCCTCATATCAACTACGCAGGCGATGAAGAAGAACCAACAAACTTCACGCTCTTTGCACGCGCATGCATACAGCTTCGAGACGGTGTTTGTGTTGGCCGGCAATCACGAGTTCTACGCGTAAGTCGATGTAACCCCATACTCGTATGCTCAAACGTCGTTTTTACGCACGAGGGGTGGTTGGTGAGCAGGGCTGGGTCGGTGAGTCCAGACTACGAAGCGGTCAAGCAGCGCATCCGCGACATCTGCGATGAGGCACCTCAGCGCAACATCCACTTCCTTGACCGCACGAGCCTCCTGTACAAGGCAAGCCGCCTCTTTCTCTCTCACTGCTTCGTCGTACATGTGACTTACAGTGGCGCAGGGCTATCGCGTGCTGGGCTGCACGCTCTGGTCCTACATTGAAGTCGACTCGGCTGATGCAGCAATGATTGAGGTGCGCGAGCCAGATCAAACGCTACAGAAGGCATCACAATAGCTCACTCCCGTCTCACCGCTCCAGAAGTCGGGCAGTGATTACAAGAAGGTATTCGTGATTGATGCCGCTACGGGCCAGAAGCGCAAGGCCACCGTGCGCGACACCGTTGGGTGGCACCACGCTGGTGCGCCAACTCGATCTCTGGTTGAAGAGGTCGAGCCTTCTGAAATGCGCCGCGTAGAAGCCGCTGACGATCCGATGTGCTGTGTTAGACGTGGTATGGCTGAAGGAGGAGATCGCAGGAGCTGCCGCGCGGGGTGAGAAGGTAGTTGTGCTGACTCACCACGCACCCACCTTCGAGAAAACGGCAAGCCCCAAGTTCACGAGGTCGGCCATCTCCAACATGTATGCTTCGGATTTGACCTCCATGTTCGATGAACCCATCGTCGCATGGCTCTTTGGCCACACGGTACGTGACAGCCTCGCTCCTCGTCGAGTAGAGGCTATGCACCAACTTCCATGTGTTTTTTGTTTCAGCACTGGAGCTCAGCGCAGAAGGTGGGCGGGCTGCTGGTTGCCAGCAATCAGGTGGGCTACTTCAACGAGGCCGGATCGACCGAATACGATCCCTTCTTCTGCCTCTCCTTCCCTCCTCCTCACGATGTAGAGGCGCGACCGTCGTTGGTAAAGGAATGAATGGAATGTGCGTGTGGCGTCGACAGATATGAATAAATAAAGAAGTAAAATGAAATCATATGAAAAACAATATTACAGGCCAAGGAGGAACTGCGTAGATTTTGTGCATTTCCAACTCGCACTACTACTTGCTGCCTCTTTTGAACATCACATGGAAACGCCTCTGCCTCCAGGCAGTTCGCCATCCCTGGGTGGTGAAGGAGGCGGGACGGGAGGAATCGAGGAACAACTGGCCCTGCTGCTCCTGCAGGAGGGTCCGGACCAGTCCGCGAGGGCTTGCGGCGGCGGGCTGGAGAACCTGGCTCAGGCGCAAACGGAGTTGCAAGGAATTCATCGAAAGGTTGATGAGTTCCTCTCGTTCATCGTGCGGTCGTTCAAGCTCGATTGGCAGGCCACGTTCGTCCAATCGATGGTCGATCTCGTGCTCGAGATGCAGAGCGTCTCTTCTCGCATGGTTCTGTCGATGCAAAACATGGAGCACTACATCCTCTTCTCCGTATAGCCTGCTGCTCTGCCCTTCCCTTCCTCCGTTGAATCTCACTTCCACTTTCTTCAGGAGCGACATCGATTAAACGTTGCCACCAACTCTCTGGGCTACCTGGGCGTCCTTCCTCCTGGTATGTACACGTCGGCCAGCCAGCACGTGTCGTGCACCGTGCCCTGATGGGTGCTCACGCTGCCCCTTCCTGCATCACGTCGAACGCAGAGATACTGCAACACATCCTCCAGTTCCTCGGGCCCAAGGAGCTGCTGCGGCGCGTCCCGCAGCTCAACCGACACCTGAACGAGCTCACCCAAGACAACAGCCTCTGGAAGGCGCTCTGTCGGTACATCGCCGGCCGCGTGGCCCCGCGGGACTCAAAGGCCTCGCAAACTAACGACACACCACGGCATGTGCGTCGTCGGGCGCCCGCAGGCAACACATTCCGTCGCATCCGGTCGAAATGGAGTTCTGGTTCCTGAAGCGAGTGGAGAAAGAGGCGCTGCTGAACCAGGGCGCCAATCTCCTGGGCAAGCACCAGCTGCGACTTCACTCGGCCCGCTCGCATGAGCTCAAGGACGTGCTCCTCGCTGCTGCTGGTGGTGGTGGTGAACCCGGCAGGGATCGGTCCCTCGAGAACTCGGACGATCGCCACGGCGCGCTCGCGGGGGCCGCCACGGCCAGCGACGCCAGCAGCGTCCACAACAGCAGCGATGGCGGCGGCGACGACGATGACCGGGGCGAGGCCGAGGCCGAGGGCGATGACCTCGCGCCACTGTCTGCAGAGAACGAGACGAGTCAAGCCAATGCCCGCAGTGATCTGGGCGACGATCACGCGGGCAAAGTCATTGCCGGCAATGACAACCACACCGAGGGCGTGCCGGGCAGCGAGGAGGAGGCCCGACAACTGCGGCGCGCCATAGTCGCGGCCATGACAGCGGCCACCAACGAGATCCAGCGGCGGCGGCGAGACCACCCGTTCTACAAGGAGGAGAGCGACAAGTCTTTCCTCTGGGGCCGTCCTCCTCCGTCTTCTTCGTCTGTAGCTTCCTCCACTTCATCATCGTCGTCATCATTGTCGGTGTCGACATCGGCCCAGGCCGCCGCGTCGTCATCATCGGCCAACCCGCCGCAGATCAAGAGCGGCTGGCGGGGCGTGTTTCGCAAGTACCACCAGCTGGAGCGCAACTGGAAGGAAGGCAACTGCGCGGTGAAGACGCTCGTCTCGCGGCGGCGCGTCTACTGCATCCTCTTCTCCGAGGAGAAGCAGCTCCTCTGGAGCGGCAACGCCAAGGGTACCGCCTTCCCCTCAACATCATAATTTCTTATTTTACATTATTATTTATTATTTATTTAATTTATTAAATTATTTGCCAGGCACGATCAAGAGGCTGGACCTGATCAACTACTATCCGCTGCGGGAGATCAAGGCTCACGAATCGGCCATCAACTGCCTGCAGACGCTGGAGAACTGCAACTCCTCGTGGGACGAAGAGAGCCTCGCCTACCGGAGCCGATCGCGCCGAGAGTACGATTTTCGAGAGTTTTCTTTCTTGTGGATTTTATTAATGTTTTGAATTCGGTCTATGCAGAGATCACGTGAAACGGCTGAGATCCAACCGAGAGGAGACGCGGGAAGAGATGGCCGGGCTCGTGCCTCCCAGCAGCGACAGCAGCGACCTCCTATTCTCGTGCTCATCGGACAACACCATCAAGATCTGGCGGCAGAGCATCGTCTCTGACGAACCGCTCGCGGTCATGAGCGAAGGTATTTTATTCGTATTTATTTTATTCAATAATATTGGTGTTTTTCTTATTTTTTTTGAATGAATTTTAATTCGTTTCTGTTTTTATATTCCTTTTGGGAACCCAAGCGCAAGGAGGCCACCAAGGACCAGTGCAGATGATCCGCCTGTGCGACGGCGGCCAGAAGCTCATCTCCTGCTCACTGGACCAAACCCTCAAGATCTTTGACGTCACCACCTCCACCTGCATCGCCACGCTCAAGGCACGCACTACTCCTACCGCTTCTACCGCCTCTGGTTCCTCTCTCTCTTTCTCTCTCTCGACATGACGTCTCATTCATGGTGGTGGTCATGCCTGCTTCGGCTTCTTCTTGTTCTTCTTCTTTGTCTTCGTCTTCGTCCAGGACTCGACGGCGGTGCGGTGCGTGCAGCTGGACAAGCAGACCGGCTGCATCATCTCTGGCGGCAGCGATGTAACGACCCCGGATCCTTTCCTTGCTTCCGAATGGCTGAGGCTGAAGCGCGGCGCTGATTGGACGGAGGGCTGCTTTGGGGGGAATGATGGCAGGGAATGATCAAGCTGTGGGATCCGCGGCTCAAGGGCAAGGGCGACCACCTGGCGACGGACTCGCACGGGCCCGTGGCCTGCGTCTATCGCATTCCCACCGGTGCGCCTCGCCTCGACATCCCTCTTTCCCTTCCCCGCCAAATCGAGGTCTGCTCTGCTCTGATCGTCCGTCGCTCGCCTCTTCCTGGTCGCGCGCAGGACTGGGGAAGGTGATGTGTCTGCAGGCGAACCACTCGAAGCTGTTTGTGGGCGGCGACAGCGACCGCAAGCACAACTTCCCGGTCTTTGTCTATAACCTCCAGCGCATGGCCGGTCTCTTCCTCCTCCTTCTTGATGAAGTGCGTCTTGGGCTCACATTGAAAGGTCTGGTTCACACAAACACACAGGCGTGGTGGTGCGCGACTACCAGCAACCGCTGATCCCGAGCACGTCGTCGGACTCGTACGCCATTCTCAAGGAGGCCGAGTTCATGGGCCACAACGACCGCATCTGGACCCTCCAGGCCTCGCTCGGCCGGCTTGTCACCGGTGCGCCAATGTGTTGGTTGGTTGCAGTGCAACAACCCGCGCATGATCGGCAACATCCCTAACCCACCTCTGGGCCACAGGCTCGCGAGACGGCAACGTGAGGGTTTGGAACTGCAGCCACTGCCCCAATGGCACGGAGAGCGTGGACAAGAAGGACGCGGGCAGCTACATCCTCGGCAAGCCGCACCAAAGGTTTGGACCCGCCACCATCACCATCACCATCACTTTCTTATGAGCATCACCACCATCATGGCATCATATGATGTTCTTATTTTGCGTTTACGTTGATGTTTAGGCACACCAACTCGATCTACTGGCTGCAGTTCTCGTCGACGCGCATCATCACCGCCTCGGCCGACCACACCATCAAGATCTGGAACTTTGCCTGAATGGTGATGTTGGCGACGAGAAGGATGGTCGCTGCAGAGCAGACGACACCACATACGCACATGTGGTGACCAACCACAACATCGTGTATTTATGTTGTCCAATACGAGGAAAAAAAGAAATAATCAAAAAGATATTTGAACAACAAAGATGGAACAGAACACGCCACAAGTGGTGGCTGCCCCGCAATTCCTGCGAATAGAAGAGGTGGGCCAACATGAACCTGTGGCCCTGGCCAGCTACCCACGTTCAGGTACCTGCTAGAAGCTCCGGTCCAGATTATGCGCCAAATTCTGCGATTAGATCTAACTTGGAATGGAACGAACGCCTCTTAAAGGCAACTCACTCCTGCGAGTCTTGCTCGAAAAGGCTACGGGACACATCACCGGAAGGTTCTCTTCTCTTTTCTTTCATTTTTTCATTTATTTATTTATAAATAAATAAATAAATTTTGAGCACTTCTTCGGGCCAGCTGACCGCGCTGCTGACAGCGATACGAGACCAGACCGGAAGCTGAGCCGCGAGCTGCTCGAACACGGCCTCTTGGGCGAGGGTGTGGTCGACACCAACAAGGTAAAGAGCTTCTCCTACGGGTGTCGCTCTACATTTATGCACGGATGGAGGTGCTAAGGACCCAGGCGTGTGTGGTGGATGCTGCGTTGACGTGAACAGGTGTGGATCATCAAAACCCACTTCCCGGAGCGATTCGGGTTCAGGCGCTTTGAGGTGAAGAAGATCATTCTGCTGATCCGCAACCCGTTCGACACGCTCGACTCCTACTTCAACATGGTGCTGACGTCATCGCACAACAAGAGCCTCGACGAGAGCGAGTACGCGCGGCTCCAGCGGGAGTGGGACCAGCTCGTGCGCCGCGAGATCGCCGTCTGGAAAAAGTTTTACGAGTACTACCTCTACGTGGCGCACAAGAACAACGTACCCGTCAAGGTGGTTCGCTACGAGGACCTCATGACCCGGCGATGGCCCACCATGCGCGGCCTGGTCTGCTTCCTCTACGGCCTCAAGTCGCTCAAGGGCTCGGCCCTCGAGGCCCGCCTGGACGCCCTCGCCGCCCACGAGGCCACGAGCAGCCACCAGGTGTACAAGCCGCGCAAGGGCAAGGTCGACCACTCGCTGGGCCACTTCTCCGAGGAGCAGAGGACGTTCATTCTCGAGCTCACGCGCGACGTGCTCAGCTACTTTGGCTATGGCAGCTACCTCGACCTCCTCCGCCCCGCGGAGGACCTCTCGCGGCAGTCTCTTCCTCTGCCGCCTGAGTCGGGTGATGCTGGCGGTGACGACGACGCGACGTCACGAAAGGAACAGCGGCGGCTGGAGAAGCGCGAGATCGTGGACTACATTGTGAACAATTATCAGCACAACCAGATCTACTTGACACCCGGCAAACTTCAAGTCAACTTTGTATGGCTCCTCTTCCCTGTGCCACGTCTGTAGTCTGATGTTTACTTTTTTTTTCTTTATTTTTCTTTCTTTAGGGATTGCCGCTGCGCGAGGTGAGCCCGACTGACCCGTTTGGACGAGGGATGAGCTGGAAGAAGGAGGTCCTTGCGCAAAAGGCCGTCGCTCTGGCTGAGGACAAGGACGCCACCGCACCGCCTTCTTGACACTATTTTTTGCAAAATAGGACAAACCAGCAACAGTGGCCACAGCGTGTGTCCGACCCGCCGCCTAGCCCTCAAACACAGGACCCCCACCGGTGGGGAGGGTTTCGTTGGAAGATAATGTTGGCCACAGATCCTCCAGGAGGGGTTTCGCCAGAATAATCCTACTCGCCGCACTCCGTGGACCGCTGGAGCTTTCCTCCGAGTAGATCTATTGATTCGCTGAAGGCCCAATTTTATTTGCGTACATAAAACCTGGCCAACCGGCACTGCGACAATTTGTTCCACACAGTCTTGTACTCGTTGTGCGAGCAACACCCAACCAGCACTTCACTCATCCTCACACATCCAGCGCTGTCCGACCATGATTGCGACCTTGCCCATTGCCCTCGCCATCGGCCTTTGTGGTCTGATTGCCATGATCCACACCATCTTCTTCCTCTACAAGATGTTCGTCAGCCGCCGCAGCACTGTCGTCTACCAGCCGCTGAATACCGCTGAGCTCGGGCAAGCGCCTCACCATCACCACCATTGTGAGGATGGCATTCCCCTCAGTGGCGGTACGCTCCCTCTCCGTCTAGACACGTTTGAACGTTACTTCTCACACCCTTCTGCTCTTCTTGTATCGACTGTGCAGCGGAAGTGACCTGCTTCATGGGCATCGTGTGGAGCGCGTGCATCCATCACGACCGCATGGCCACCTCGACCTTTGTCATCTGGTATCTCACGGTCATCTGTATTGACGTTGGTCTTGCGGTAGCACTTTACTTCGTCCTCAACCTCTACACGTGGTAGTTGCCACCTTGAGCACTCCGCGCTGGTAGTTGCACACCGTTTGGGTGGGCCCATTTAATAAATAGTTTTCCATTTATGCACGCGTTACTCTTCCGTGACTGGACGGTCTTCTTCCGCGTTCCGCCCCAACGGCTGAAGTGGATTACTTTGTATTTTCTCTTCCTATTTCTCGCGCTTCATTTTCCTACAACGAACAACTTTGCATCAACAACCAGCACGGCCGTGACGTGATGCCCCATGTGTATGCGATAGCAGTGCTCCGTAACCAGAACGATGACGAGGGCCGTGCAGAGTCCACAGTCTTCCTCCAGCAGGAATTCGAGCTTTCCGAATTCAACATCTTTTTGCGAGGGAAGGCCAGGGAAATGATCACCTTCCTCATGCGCATCGTGGTTCAGCGCACGGCACCAGGGACGAAGAACATTGTGGAAGAGGGCGACTACCGCTGCCATGCTTCTGTAAATCTCGATGGGCTGGCCTGCGCTATTGTCACCGACAAGGACTACCCTGGCCGCGTCGCCTTCTCCCTCGCAAGCCTCGTCCTGATGGGTATTTAAGGGCCTTTTTTTTGTCATTTATGAATTGTTAATTCATTTTTATTGTTTTATTGTTTTATTTAATGGTTTTTGTTCATAAAATTGCTCACGCGGAAGCACAGAGTTTGTTACGGTACACGCTGAGCGCTGGCGGCATGAAGAGAAGGATGTGCAGTACAAGACCTCGGCGGTGGACAAGCTCCTGATCAAGTATCAACAGCCTGATGAAGCGGATAAGATGAACAAGATCCAGAAGGAGCTCGGTGCGTCTTTCTTCTGAGGACGTTATGGTCCTACTACTCGAGATCGCTGACGTCCAACTTGTTAACAAACAAACAAACAAACAAACAACAGATGAAGTAAAGGACATCATGCATCAGAACATCGAGTCGCTGCTGGACCGAGGGCAGAAGCTGGATGACATCATCTCGCGATCAGAGGACCTCAGCGAACAGTCTAAAGGGTTCCTCTACCAGGCCAAGGAGCAGAACAGCTGCCGGCGCTCCTGCACGGGCTAGCCCCCGTGTTCCTGATGAAGCGTCGACTTTTTATTTAATTTTATTTAATTCAATTTCTAATTTGGGGCCATACACGAGAATTTCTCCATTTTCTTGGTCTTTTCGTCCCTGAAAAAAAGGCAATCACAAACTCGGGGAAGACACACAACCAAAATGCAAGCACAACGGCTGCAGGAGCTCTTGTTTGACACGCACTGCCACCCGCAAGATGACACGGCGTGTCGCAAACGCATACCGGAGCTGCCCATTGCTGGCCTCTGCCTGATAGGCGTGCGCGACACCGACTGGTGTGCCCCTCCTTCCTCTCGCGGGAGAGCAGCTCGTCGTTGTTGTGGTTGACTTGGCCGCATGTCCAGGCCGGTCGTGGAGGAACTCCACCGCCGACACGGGGACAAGTTGAAGGCGGCGTTCGCGGTGCATCCGTGGTACGCCCACAGGCGCGGTCCGGGCTGGCTTGAGGAACTCGAGGCCCTTCTCCGCCGCAACCCGGCGGCCATCGTCGGCGAGATCGGGCTCGATCGTGCCGCCAAGGCGCCCGACACGGGCCGGTGTGAGCAGGAGCACCAGCTCGAGGTCTTTGAGAAGCAGCTGCGCTTGGCTGGCCGCCTGCAGCGTCCCGTGTCCATCCACTGCGTGCGCGCATTTGGCCAGTTCTTTGACGTCGTGCAGCGGCTGCTCAAGGAAGGTCGGTCCAGCAGACTTAGGGCAGCCTTGGTTGCACAAAAAACGTTTATGACCCCAAAAACAACACCAACAAACAGAGGGCAAGGACGCGCTGCCGCCAAGCATCATCATGCACAGCTACGGCGGGACGGAGGGCATGATGGACTCGCTGCTCACCATGAAGGGCGGTGTTGGCGGTCGATTCTACTTCTCCTTTTCGCCGGTCATCAACATGCGCGCGCCGAAGACCGTGGAGGTCATCAAGCATGTGCCTCAGGTCCTCAATACCGCAGCTTCTTCTCCAAGAACCTTTCTTCCGGAGGAGACGCTCCTGACTTGTCTCTCTTCCTGATGTGTAGGAGCGCCTTCTGATTGAGACGGACCAGAACACGCCGACCGCCATCGTGCCGGACATCACGGTGCGATCACGGCTGGAGTAAGTCGTATGAGTAAATACAAACTGACCTCCTGCTTCTGCTGGTGGTGGGGCTGCTACGACAGGAGATGTGTGAGATTGTGGCGCGGGCGCGAGGATGGACCGTGCAGCAAGCGGCCACCATCACGCTAGAGAATGCGCAACGAGTCTTCAACTTCGCGCAGGTCGAGCCAAACTTGCCCTAGCGCTGTGCTATGAGATCATGACGACTACGTGATGATTGTAACGATGACCAACCAAGGAAGCATCACAGTAAAGCACAAGTGATCGTTCATTCAGGGCAGCCATTGCTACGCGCCCACTCCAGCACGGCCAAGTGGCCCGCAAAACGTGCGTAAAGACACGTGTGATCGTCCCATGGGCAGCCATTAGCCCGAGCCCACTGGAGCACCTCCAGGTGGCCTCCTAAGGCTGCATGGGCGCAGGTCGCTGAGTCCCACGGACAGCCATTGGCACGCAACCACTGGAGGGTCCTCAGGTGACCTCTTCCGGCGGCAGACGCACAGGTCCACTCGTTCCATGGGCAGCCATTGGCTCGCGCCCACTGGAGCACGGCCATATGAGCGCCTTCAGCTCCTCGGGCGCAGGTATTCGAATCCCATGGGCAGCCGTTGGCGCGTGCCCACTGGAGCACCTCGAGATGGCCTCCTTTGGCGGCATTACCGCAGGTCGACTCGTCCCATGGGCAGCCATTGGTGCGCGCCCACTGGAGCACGGTGAGATGACCTCCTTGAGCTGCGTAGGCGCATGTCCATCGGTCCCATGGGCAGCCATTGGCACGCACCCACTGGAGCACGCCCAAGTTGCCCGAGAGAGCAGCGTAGGCACTCGTCTGTGTGCCCCACGAGCAGCCGTTGACGTGCGCCCATTGGAGGACGGCCAAGTGGCCTCCTGCGGCGGCTTGATAGCACGTCCGCGGGTCCCACGGGCAGCCGTTGCGGCGCGCCCACTGGAGCACGGACAGCCAGCCCTCCCTGGCAAGTTTCGCTGTTGTCAAGTAGGCACCACTAGCATCGCCGATGTGGAGCTTGTGTGCGGTAGTTGTCGTGGTAGTAGAGGAGCCCATCAGGTGGGTGGTCAGGCGGAGGGCGTCAAGCCACCTGCGGCACACAGCACGACACACCGGCCGGGAGAGCGGTTGCACGTAGCCGAGGATGAGTGCCACCAGCTCCACCATGATACTGCCCATGGTGTAGCCTGAAGCTTCTTCTTCTTCTTCCGAGGCCGTGGGGTCTTGAACCAACGCATCAAGTGTCGTCATGGTCTCTTTTGTGTCCTTGTTGAGCTGCCTAAAAAGATAAAAGCAGCGAGTATTTTAATTCAAGGAAAGGAGGAGAGCAAGGAAGCAGACCAAACTTTGATTGCTGAACGCTTCGCAGCGGAGTGGATAGCCGCGTGGAATGCGCACGACGAGGGCAGGGCCCTCACCCGCAGACAATTTCGAGATAAAGAAGCCTCGGGCAGGGCAAGCAGGCCGTCGGCGCGTACTGGCGGAAACCCTGGAGCGTAGCTGACCTGCGGTTCGAGCTGCTGGCCGTCCTTGTTGGCGTGGGCAGCATTATACTGCACTACCGAGGCGCGCATGGCCGGCTTGCCGCCGAAGTCTCCCATTTTGGACCTGAAAGTCAAGCGCGCTTACGCCCACTTTCGACCAAAACCACCACACAAGTGGTTATGAGGCTGATGTACTTCATCAACGAGTTGACCAGCAGCCTCGACCTATCGTCTGTGTTGTTTCTGCCCAAGCAATTAATTGTGGACAAAACCAAGATAATCATGAAGGAAAGTACCAGAGAAAAAAGTTGGCAGAGCGAGAATGAGGCGACATGGGCTTAATGTTGTGGCCTGGGGTTCGGCATTCGCTCTGGGTGTGCGCTGCCTTCTCTTCTCCTGGTCTGGTTTGCCAGAGCTGCTCTCCTCGCGCATTGAGCTCGTGACCCCAATCACCTCATTCAACCGATGTACGTTGTTCGATCCCTGCGTGCCATGACTGCAGTCTCAGACAGCCTTGTTTTTTGTCGGTCACGTAGTGCAGGAGGGCCTGTACCTGATGGAATCAGGGCTGTCTCCCTACGCTGGTGATGCGTACCACCAAGCGCCTCTACTCCTGTGGTTCTTCTCCTTCTTCTTCTCGTCGGCCATGCCGCAGCTGCCCGAAGCCCTGACAGCTGCTGCGGCCCATCTGCCCACACTTGCCCACTACGCCGCACCAGCCCTCTTCATCTGCACAGACTTTTTCATCGCCTTCCTCCTCATGCTGCTCTCCCAGAATTACCTCGCTCACCCGACTTTCACCGCCTCTGTCCCTTCTTCGGCCTCCTCTTCTTCCTATTCATCCTCTTCTACCAAGTCTGAATCGACGCCAACCACCTCTTCGTCGCCACCACTGACGGGAGAGATTGTGTTCTGCGTGTACCTGACCAACCCGTGGACGATCCTGACGTGTGTAGCGCAGTCCACCATCGTCTTCAACAACCTGGCCGTCGTGCTGTGCCTCTACGCCGCCGTCAAAGGCAACCTGTGGCTGGCGACGCTGTGCCTCGCCCTGGGCACCTACCTCTCGCTCTACCCCGTCCTCTTGCTCTTCCCGCTCGTGGCCATTCTACACACCGTCTACAAGCGGCGCGGTAGGCCTCAGGTTCGTCCTACATGACCCGCGCTCATATGAAGCAGTGGTCCATCAACAACAACACCAACAATAACAACAAGAGGCATCGTGTTCGTAATCTGTGCAGAACGCGTGGGTTGTGGGCGCGACGGTGGTCGTGGCCTACGCCGCTTGGCTCGCCGCCCTCTTCTACGCGTCTTTCCTCCAGGTGGGCTCATGGGCCTGGATTAACGAGGTGCGGCCCTTCACTCTCAAGACCACTTTCCATATCATCTTCCTCATGCTGAGATTTCGGGTTGTTGTCGCCCCGTTTCATCGTTTTCAGGTCTACGGCTTCATCTTGCTGGCACCGGACCTGACGCCCAACATCGGCCTGTTCTGGTACTACTTTACAGAAGCATTTGCACACTTCCGGCCCTTCTTCATCTTCGTCTTCCAGTACCACCCGGTCATCTACGTGCTCCCTCTCACCGTCCGCTTCAGGTTCTTCTTCTGCTACTGCTCTACTTTTTTGCTTCTTCTTCTCTTTTTTGTCGACTCAAACCAACATCATGATGTTGACGGGGGCAGACGGCATGGAGTGTTCCTGTTCTGGATCTTCATGGGCCTTATCGGCATGCTCAAGTCCTATCCATGCATTGGGGACATGGCACCCTACATCAGCCTTCTTCCTCTCTTCCACGTCCTCAACCTCGCTCGTGCGTTTCTTCTTCTTGCCAAAAACGTCTTGTCTTTGTCTTTGTCTTTGTCTTTGTCTTTGTCTTTGTCTTTGTGTTACAACTTCGTCGAAGAGGCTGAACCTTGTCTCCCGTGCGCGATGGTGGGGCACGCAGAAAACAAACGAAGCGTGTTCATCTGCCTCGGGCTGGTCTACCTCAACGTGGTCGGGCCCATCATGTGGCACCTGTGGATCAATCAGGGAACCGGCAACGCCAACTTCTTCTACGCGATGACGCTCATCTTTTTCCTGTTCCAGGGCTGGCTGGTGCGCGACTGCTTGACGTCGGCTTCAGTCTTGGACGACCTCATGACGGAAGAGGAGAAGCAAAAGGCAATGGCAGCCAGACAGTAGTGCCTCTTTGTTAGTCTTTAAAAAAAAGAATTTATTTATTAGCCAAAGAATTGTAAGTGGAAAACGATTGAGAAAAGCAGGACTTGATCGTCGATTGCAAAGAGATGGACGCTTCAAATGGGCGGGCGAGACGCTCGTTGAATGGTGCCCTTAGGACGCCCTCTCCCAGCACGAGACGGGGCGGTGGCGTCGCCAATGGAGGAACATTAACTCCCAAAACGGGAACACCAACAGCGAGCTCACCCAACACATCAAAGAGCAGTGTGCCCACGCGGCGATCCCCTGCCGCAGGAGGTACCTCCACTTCGCCTGCAGGCACTTCCCACAATCGCCATACATCTTCCTCTACCAAGACACCCCCTGCCCAAAATCTCAAGCCAGGCCAAGCGAAAACAGCATCTTCACGGTACCACGCTTGACCATTTGTTCATGATCTCGCTGGTCTCTGCGCTCAAGATGGAAATCGCCTTCCAATTCAGGTCCAACACCACGCCTGCGGTGTCACCCACAGTCCAGCTGGTGTCGCCTTCGTCCTCTTCCTCCTCCAAAAAATGTGCACCTCTTTGTCCACCCTTGTGGCCGCTGTGCGTTAACAGCTGTTCGAGAGGCGCTGACTGCTCAAGCACTCTCGCGGTTCAGATCTTTTTGGCTGGAACAACGCGCTGCAGGGACAGCTTCGACCCCAGTCCCGCAGGTGTGCATCCATCACTCACACTCTCGATGTTGTCGCCGCGCTCGTGCGCCACTCACCGGTTCCTCCTCTGGCACGTGCACCTTCAAGGGGTCACTCGTGCGTGCGGTACGACAACTTCATGATCGTCTACGGTGGCTACAGAGGTCGCCCCCTGTCCGACATGTGGGTCCTCGATACGGGTACGCGAGAGCGCGCTGCCTCAGATCAGCCCACGGCTCGATGGCTCATCGTCGGCGTGTCCTCGTCGCCCTTTGTCTCGTGCGGTCACCCCGTACGACAACAACAGTGTCAGTGCGATGGTCGCGCTTCCAGACGCACGCTGGGACCAGACATCCGGGCCCACGCACGGGTCATGCTGCTGTTATCGTGGGCGACAAGATGTGGCTCTTTGGGTGCCGCCGCAGTGACTTATTTTTATTCTGTTTCGCTATTTTATTTAAATTTAAATATTTTTTTTATTTTATTTTACATTACTCACGTGCTGATTGTCATGTCGTGTACAGTGGCGAGACAGACAACCACAAGTGCGTGAATGACTTGTGGGTCTTTGATCTCGGTAAGTACATTCGTTGTTTTCTTTTCAATTATCGCCAAGTATACATTCTTGCAACTGACCATCATGACTTGTTGGTCTATGAGCAGGACAGAAGCGGTGGGAAGAGATCCTGGGAGGCGGCCCGCTTCCCTCCCCGCGCTACGGCCACACGGCTGTGGCGTTTGGGACCTCCATCCTCCTGTTTGGCGGCGCCGACCGCGCGTACGTTGACTCTGCTTCGCCTCTTCTCCTCCTCCTCCTCCTCCTGGCTGGCTATGGTCGATCGCCTCACCGGCGCACCATGTCTCTTGCAACATGTCCGACGTTTGGCAGCTCCGAGTGCTTTCAGGACTTGTGGTGCTTTGACACGACCAACTTCACGTGGACGCGCATCAGCGTACGTTTCTACTCCAGTTATAAAGTCCATTTATTTGTGATTATTTTCTATAAATTGGGGAAAAAATGAAGAGGCCAGTCGACTGATGTAGTTGTTGTTGTTCAGACGGAGCCAAAGCCTTCACCACGCCACGGGCACACGATGACGATGGTCTCGCCATCCCGCATCCTCGTGTTCGGTGGCTACGGTCCAGGAGGCCGCCTCAACGACGTGTGGCAGCTCGACCCCTGTACCGCACCGCCCTCTCTCCCCTATCCTGTTTGGCGAAAGCCAACAAAAGAAATTGACAATTCTTAATTCTTAATTGATAATTTAATTTTTGGTTTCTTTTCTCACCACACTCGGGCCAAACAACGCACAGTCACGCTCCAGTGGTCTGCTTTTGACGTCGCGGGCGAGGCACCTGCGCGGCGGGCCTACCACTCTGCCGCGGCCATGCGCTTCAAGCTGCTCGTGTTTGGCGGCCAGGGCGCCGCCGCCATGGGCGACCTCTGGCAGTTTTCGCCCGGTGCGCGCCCCTTCCCCTGCTCCTCATGACATGAGGCCAACTGTTGCTTGTGCGCTCAAGAGCTCATCGCGTTTCTCTTATTCGCCCAAACAGGAAGCGCGACATGGAGCAAGCTCAACTCTTCGCGTTCGGCCGAGAAGATGACCATCATGGAAAACGTCGTTGGCCCCGCAGGTAATCATATTTTTTACATCTTTATTTTTAAAAATGCATTTTAATTTTATTGGTCCTTTAGGACGATTTGGCCACAGTGGCGAAGTATTCGGAAGCGACAAGATGTTTATCTTTGGTGGCGTTGGCGACGCTTCAGTCTACCGCGATGACCTTTGGTTCCTCTACGTCGGTTCGTTGGACTCATTCTTTCTTTAATATTCTTAATATTTTATTAAAAATTGGTTGAATGCTACTATTTATTAATGTATTTTAAAAATATCGATCTATGCATAGACCTGTCGCTGCCCGAAGCGCTCGAGATGGAGACGCAGGGCGCGTCGGCCGGACTCGACATTTCGCTGCCTGCGTTCTCGACAGCATCGTCGCTGCCGTCGTCGATCGCGCCCGCCACCCCCGACGACTCCTTCCTGACGTCGTCTTCGGGCCATCATCCCCAGCGGCGCCACCCGCAACAGCAGCGCCAGGCTGTTGTCGACGACAACGACGGCTTGGACGACACCGAGCTGTGCTACACGTCCAACGGCGGTGTCGACACCGCTGCCGGGAGCGTCGTCCTTGACGCCGAGGAGATGGCCGACGGAACGATGATGACGACGACGACGGTGGAACTCGAACGCGAGGCAGCGGCGGCCGAGTTTTACGGCGTGCGCGAGGAGCTGTCGGGCCAGCTCGACAAAATGTCGGCCGACACGCGCGGCTTCCTGCTCGACGAGGCCCGTCGCATGCGTGCACTGGCCACCGACACGCGGCGCCACTTGTGGGACCGCTTCACGGCCGGCCTCGACATCGTGGGCCTCACCGACAATGGCGACGACGCCGATGCTGACGCGTCGATGACCGACGGTGATGTCACGCGCCTCCTTAAAGATGCACGCATCCTGGTCGACGACGAGGCCAACGGCGGCGAGCGCTACGAGAACGACGTCATCCTCACCTCATACTACGCCGCCTCCTTCGAGAAGAAGCTCCGACGACTCGACCTGCGGCTACGTGAGGCCGACCGCCGCGCGGTCGAGCACGAGCGCGAGTTGGCCCATCAGCGCGCCATGGCCGACAGCCGTCACGCCGAGGTGGTGACCTACCTCGAGGCCAAGCTGGCCCACGACCTGGCCGCGCTCGAGACCCGCACGAATGAGGCCATCGAGGCCCAGCGCCAGCGGTTCGAGGAGGCCCTCGCCCTCGAGCGCGACCAGCGCCAGCGCGAAGTGGCCGAGCTGCGGCTCGCGCTCGAGCGTGCCGTGGCCGACAACGAGGAGGCCCTGCGCCATGCCCTCGACGAGGCCGCCAAGCACCACCAGCCAGCCAGGAGCGACGTCGACTACGAGGCCGACCGCCAAGCCGAGGCCGCCCGAGCGCGGGCCCGCGAGGAGGCGCACGAGGCGGCGTTGGCGCAACTCGCCAGCGACTTGCGCGGGCGCGTGGCGCGCGTCGAAGACGAGGTGGCCACGCTGGCCGACGAGCTGCGGCGCGTGCGTGCGGGCTGGGTGCAGGCCGAGGCCGAGGACGAGGCCCAGTTGGCCGAGTTTGAGTCCCACCTGCGCCGCGCCATGGACGGCGCCAACGCCCTGGGCTCGCTGATGGAGCAATATTTCCAACAGAACAACGACGAGACGGAGCAGGAGGACGCCAACGTGAGCCTCGAAAAGATAGATGATGGCGAGGACGAGCAGAGAACGACAGGCGCTGGCGTGGACGACGTTGAGGAGCACAACAGCGACGACGATGACAATGAGGGTAAAGATGCCGGTATCATAAGGGAGGAGGAGGAAGAGGAGGCGGCAAGCCACACGAGAGGCGGAACGGTTGAGGAAGAAGAAGAGGCGCACGAAGAGGAAGAGGAGGAAGAGGAAGACCACCTCGTTGACGGGCAGGGGCGCTGAGGCTTCCCCAAAACTGCAATTTTTCCGTGGCCCAGAAGAGAAGAAGATATAGTTGACGACCATGAACCCCCTCCCCTGCGCACGACGGAAAGAGCTCTCGACATGAAGGGGAGGTTGTGGGGGAGACATGAAGGGGAGGTTGTGTGGAACCCCGAGCAACTTGCCAAACCGACATCAAAAACAGAAGAAGAGAAGCAGGGAAGAAGAAGGAGGACCACTGCAATCATTGCGGTGTGGGCGGTTCATGGGGTCACTGGGACCAGGTGGGTAGAGCGCACTCGTGACATGGTCTCCACTCGGTCGACGATGGACAGCGTCTGGCGGTTGCCACGACCGGTGGTGCTTCCGTAAGATGGGCCGAGAGCGCAGAGCCAGCGCCCTGGTCTCGGCCACGTCCACGCGACTTGTCACGGACGGCTACCGGCCAAGGTGAAGCTGAGCTACAGCCCGGTGTGGGTTAAGGGGCAGCGTTCGCATGACCGCTTATGGGAGGTCTCTATTTTCAGAGGTCAGTGTTGGCCGGTGCGGTCATTGGCAGGCTGGGAGCAGGTTACAAGAGGAACCCTCTTTTGGAGAGGGCCCCGCGGTGCATCATTTCCTCAAGTTGACGCACACTGTGATGCGCCCATCGGCACATGTCTCGTGCCATGGGGCTTGGATCTGGCGCGGGCCAATCACTCGACAGCTTGAGCTGGGGCGTGTAAGTTTATCTCACCTGGTCGCTCGTTTCTTTCTCTCATCCTCTTCCTCTGGTCATAACACCAACCAACCTCCCCAACTTACACACGCACACACGCGCCATGTCCCACACAAGTTCGGCTGTGCAGAACAACAACCTCCTCGCCTCGCCAACCCACCTGCTGAAGCAGGTGCGTGCTTCCTCCTCTGGCTAGAGTCATCTTTCGTGACTTGAGGTCTCTAATTGACCAGAGGTTTGCCACACACACACACACCAGGTATCGCATGCGGCTCACGGCGTGAGCCAGCTGAGCAGCAAGATGCAGGCCGATGGCGAATTGTCGGCGGTGGAGAGGAGCGTTCTCGAAGCCCACGTCGCCCTCCTTCAGAAAAAGGTCTTCCAACTACACGGCCAGCTGCTCCTGCCTGTACCGGTCAACATGCGCCCCGACTTTTCGCACAAGCCACACGCCGTCCTCTCCCCTATTGTCCGCATGGCGGCGCAGCATCCGACCGCCACCGCCAGACGCAACAACAACAGCTTCTCTCCCCCTTCCTCTCCGCCGGCCTCGGCCTCCGGCTCACCGCAGAGGCGACGAACAAAGCGCATGTTCAACAACAAGGCCTGCCAGCACTGCGACACCCAGTTTACCAGCCAATGGCGCACCGGCCCCACCGGTCCCTCCACGTTCGTCCCCCCTCCCTGCCTTTTAAGTTTTCCAACATTCAGCCTCGGCTCCTCCACTTTTCGCCAGCTGCCCTGGAATGTTTGCAAGCTGAGCCACACGCATGCGTGCGACCCGATGGACTAATGTTGAATCGCTCTGCACACGACACACAAACAGACTTTGCAACGCGTGTGGCATCAGGTATGCTCGCCAGGTGCGACAGGGCCGTGCTCGAGGAGGACAACGGCCTGAGCCAGAAACGGTGTCGCCGCACCTGCACTCACCCATCTCCGATGAGTCGCCTGCCACCTCGCCCATCGTTGCCTCGTCGCCGCCTCCTTCCCGAGCAAGCGTCCACTATATCCTCAACTAGGAAGCTTGCAGGACACGACACGTGTTGGCGCCAGCCTCCCGGTCTTGCGGTCCATCATTTGCTGTACAAACCACCTCTGGACCACGGCACTCGACCTCGGAATAACTGTAAATTCATGTCTCTTGACACAACGAACCGAACCGAACTCGAAGCCTCTCCTACGCTTTCTTTTCTCACCTTTTCTCGCAGTATTTTTCTTTTTGGGCTTCATTTTTTGTTCATTTTGTGCAAGGGGGACATGCTGGCGTGGTTGACGTCCTTCCTCGCTTCAGAGGGTAGGTGCCACCGTTGTCCTCTCCTTTGTTTTTTTTTAGTTCCTGTTGTGGCCTTTCAGGGGTTGGTTTCCTGAGAGGAAGGACCCACACACACACAGGAGGGTTGCTCCAGAGTCAAGTGGTGGCAGGGGGTCTGGCCGTGCTGTTGTTCGGCTGGCTCTTCACCTATCTGCGCTCAGCTGCCACCCTCGTATTTTCCCACCTCGCCCAGAAGGTGGTCGTCTCAGGTGCACGGCCCTCCCTCTTGGTGCCTTCTCTGCTCTGTGCACGCGTGCTCATCCTTCCCGCCTGGCGCGCAGTTGAGGTGAGCCAACGGGAGGAGGCCTACAACTGGATCCTGCAGTGGCTCGCCGACCAGCCACAGCACCGCTTCGTCTCCCACAACTACAGGCACGTTCACCCAGCCCATGCAGATAAAAATAAAATAATTTAAAAAAAATAATAAAAATAATAAAAATAAAATAAAACATTAACCACAATTTGTGCAGTCTGGTGGTGCACCAGAGCCTCGGGCCCACGCAGCGCTTCCGGCAGCGGCGCCACCTCGAGTATGTGTCCAAGGCCCCGGCGGAGCTCAAATACCTGCCTGGCCAGGGCCTGCACCTGGTCTGGTGGGCCGGCCGCCTCGTCTGCATCTCCCGCACCCAGCGGTCGGGCCCGGTGGAGACCGCCGCGGCGGCCGCCATGGCGGCCCTGAATGCCTCTTCCCACGGGAATGCCGACCCGGGCGGCCTGCTGGTCTTGTCCACGCTCGGTCGGTCGCTGGCGCCCATCGACGACCTGATCCGGAGCGCCATGGAGGCCTCCCGCGCCAACGACCGCGGCTGCACCGTCATCTACAACATCGACGTGCGTCGCATTCCTCTCTCTCTCTCCCTTTGCGTCCTCTGCTGGCGCTCGATGCTGACGTCAGCATGACACCGTGTCCCAGACCAACTACGGCGGGTGGAAGCGCGCGATGGCCAAGCCCGAGCGGTCGGTCGAGTCGGTCATCCTCGACTCGGACCTGGCCGAGGAGCTCCTCCGAGGTGCAAGCCTTGCCCTTGAGTTGTTTGCCTTGCCTTGCCTCTCAAGGGGGAGGCTCGACTGAGCTCAGGCCCCCGCTGCGTGCAGACGCGCGAGAGTTTCTGGCCAGCGCCGACTGGTACTCGTCGCTGGGCATCCCCTACCGGCGGGCCTACCTCTTCCACGGCAGGCCCGGTGCGTCGCCGCCGTCATTGTCTTCAGCCTTTCGCTCGTTGGCGTTCAATGATCCAAAGCACGCGTCTCATCGTCGTCCTGGATGGACGCCGACCATCACAGGATGCGGGAAGACGTCGTTTGTGGCCGCGCTGGCGGGGAAGCTCGGGTTCTCCGTGTGCGTGCTCAACCTGAGTGAGAAGAATCTCAACGACGCGTCACTCAACATGGTGTGCTGCCTTCCAGTTTTGGTTTTGTGTGTTGTGTTTCTTTGTTCTAACAAAAACAAAAACAAAAACAAAAACAAAAACAAAAACAAAAACAAAAACAAAAACAAAAAACAAAAAACAAAAACAAAAAACAAAAAACGCCTACAGTGGCTCGTGGAGGCGCCTCAGAACGCGATCATCCTGCTGGAGGACGTGGACGTGGCGTTCGTGAACCAGGACCGCACGCGCCGATCGCAGGAGCGCAGCCCCTATGAAAACCTGTTCGGCCCGGCGCGCACGGTGACCTTCTCCGGGCTGCTCAACGCCATCGACGGCATCGCGTCGCAGGAGGGCCGCCTGTTCGTGATGACCACCAACCACATGGAGCAGCTCGACCCGGCCCTGCTCCGGCCGGGCCGTGTGGACCGCATCGTCCACTTCGGGCTGGCCTCGGTGCGGCAGATCGCGCGCATGTTTGTGCGGTTCTACCCGGGCGAGGACGACCTCGCGCAGCGATTTGCCGAGCGCCTGGGCGACGGCCGCGTGAGCATGGCCATGCTTCAGGGCTTCTTCATGGCCCACAAGCAGGACCCGCTGCGCGCCTACGAGAACTTGGCCGAGCTCGAGGCCCAGGTGCAGCGCGAAGAGGAGGCCGAGCTGCGCCGGAGCCAGGCCGCCCTGCGGCGCCGCGAGGAGGAGGAAGAAGAGGAACTCGACCGTCTCGAACGCGAGCGCGAAGAGCGCGACAAGCGGCGCCGGGAGCGCGAGGAGCGACGCCAACAACAGCAGCAGTCTCCTCCCGGGACGCATCTGGCCGCCCCAGAGCAGGAATCAAGTGTGTAAAAAACAAATATTAATAAATAAATAAATAAATAAATAAAACGCCAAGCAAGGCCAAAAAACTGCCTTCTCTTGCAAGAGAAGAGAGCGGCTGCTCTTTTTCTTCAACCGCGCTTAGGACAAAGGGCCGAACCCCGACAAACGATCCTCCGGAGGATACTCAAAGGCAGCGAGCGAGTCAGCACCAACCACGAAAAAGGCCGTCTGGAGAAATCCGCGCTTGCGAGAGTTTTCGGCCATCCAGCAACAGCGAAAGGCCCGAAGCTGCAGCAGAGAAAGAAGCCGCGCGCACGACGTGACAGTCGCGCTTGTTATAGCCCCTGGAGCCCACCAACACTGCTTGCTTTGCTGGAAGGAGCAGCACGCTGCTGCAGCTCGAGGGGAGACGAGAGCAGCAGAGGGAGAGAGAGGGGCCCGCAGTTCTGCAGACGGCCTCAAGACAAGACTAGACGACGGCAATGATGAGATTTGGGGGCAGCGCCTGGAATCTGCCGGCTGCCTTTGCTCTGCGCCTGCGACGGCTGCACAAGACGGCTCGATCCAAGGAGACGACACGATTCGTGCAGACAGTCGCCTTCTTCACCATTCTTTTGTATCTCCTCTTCCTCCTCATCTCCTTCATTCTATCCAGCGATGAACGCGAGGTCATCGATCCACCCTTTGAGGCCATCATCAACTTCAAGACGTACTCTGAGGTATCAATTTTAACACCATCATAAGAGAGATC
>NAVB01000102.1:0-23581 GCA_002179805.1 Acanthamoeba lenticulata | reverse complement strand
ATTTATTTATATATAATTTTTTAACAAAATCAAAATGCTTATTTGTGATCCCGAGCAGAGTACAGAAAGTTCGAAGCCTGCAGCTGCGCCGTGGACGAGGGATGCGTGAAGGCGCTCGAGGGTCAGTCGAAGCTGCTCCGCTTCTCCATGGAGACCCTCAACAAGGGGTGCGCTGTTCTCTCCTTTCGCTCTTCTCTCTTCTTTGATCTCGCTCGCATGTGTCCTCACGGAGAGACGTCTTCCTCTTCCTTCAACAGTAACGCGGACCTGTTCATCGGCGACCCGGGCGACTACCCCGAGGACTACCTCTGGCACCAGTGCCACAAGTACGCGCGCGATCTGATTGGTTCCCACATGATAAACAGCAACCAACCAACCAAGGACGATTGTCACGAACACACAAACACAGGCACCCGCACTTTACGCACTGGGTGGACTTTTACCTGATCCCGCAGTTCGAGTCCGCGCAGAACAACACGCGCATGGGCTTCAAGAGCGGCTCCACCATCATCGACTCGCGGCGCCTGGACCAGAGCGCGCTCGCCCGTCGCCGCTTCAACGACCACCAGCAGGGCATCCAGATCGGCTGGACCGACTGGTACAGTACTTCTTTTTCTATTCTTTTTTCCATTATTTTTTTAATTTCTTAGGGATTATTTTTCAATTGAAAAGAAACGTAATAATAACAACAAAAAACAGGTATCCGTATTGGCTGGATTGCCAGTGGATTGACGTGACGGGACTCGAGCTGGGCCCCTACATCCTCGAGGTTGTGGTCAACCCGGGCCACAAGGCGTACGGCATCTCTGGCCAGAATGATGAAGATGACGACGACGAGGATGATGCTGATGTTGATGGTGGCGGTGGTGGTGGCGCAGGTACGAGATCAACTACGAGAACAACCGCGGGCAGAAGCTGCTCGACTGCAACCCGGCGTGCGTGAACGGCAAGTGCGACTTTGGCCACTCGTGCGTGTGCGACCCGGGCTGGCGCGGCCCCACCTGCGCCATCAGCTCAGGTACCCGCTGATGCCCGCCATGTCCTCGTCGTCTTCGTCTTCCTTTTCCTCCGACGGGACCAACATGTGCTGCGCCGTCGCGAGATCTCTCCTATTTTCTATTATATTTTCGTTTAAAAGCTATATTGATTGTTATCTACAACACTTGTATAAAGTCTGGTATTTACGACCAGCATTCCATAAATTAAATCGATGATTTTGCAGCACAACAAATTGCTCCAATTTATTTATTTAATATTTATGATTTATGATCTCTCCCTCGTTCGCACCGACCGTCGGTGACCGAGGGCATCAAACGAGAGACCTCCCCGCCTTGCTTGAGCGCTTATGGTACCATGTTGGCCTTTATATTTTAATTATTATTTATTATTTATCATTAAATCATAATGTCATTTCTCCCTTTTTCGTGTGGCTGACTCGGGCGTTTTCTGCGATCACAGGCGCTCAAGTCCGTGACGCGCCGATGGACGACGGCGACAACGGCGACGAGAGTGAAGACCGCGACGTGGATGACATTCCGCATACCGACGAAGTGGTCGAGTCCGTGCAGCACTTGGACGTGATCACGATGATCGCCGCCGCGGACCAGGACCTCGCCGAGCTCGAGCTCGAGCGCCAGCACCAGCGGCGCGACGTTCAGCAACAGGAGGAGGCGGAAGAGGAAGAGGACGTTGAACCTGTGGAGAAGGACGAGAGAGAAGATGAGGACTGCACGCCCCAGTGCGAAGGGCTCCACTGCGGGCCGGACGGCTGCGGCGGCAACTGCGGCTACTGTGAGGCCTTTGAGCACTGCTCGCCGGACGGCCTGTGCGAGTGCACGCCGCAGTGCCTCCCGGACCGCCGCTGCGGCTCGGACTCGTGCAAGTGCGTACCTGCGCCAACTTGGTTTGACTTGAGTTTGACTTGGGTTTGACTGGTGTGTTGCAGCGGCCTGTGCGGCGAGTGCCTGGAGGACGAGTTCTGCGACCTGGAGGAGGCCCAGTGCGTCATGTGCGAAGCCACTTGCACGCCCGGCGTGTGCGGCCCGCTCTGCGACGGCCTCAGCTACTGCCCCTGCCCGTGCGTCTCTCCTCTTTCCTCTCGTACTGCCCGCATTCTTTCGATTCCAAACATTTTCCTCCCTTTTTCTTTCTTTTCTTTCAGGGACGGGCTCGTGTGCGACGAGAGCCACCGGTGCGTGTGCGTGCCCGACTGCCACGGCAAGCCCAGCGGGGCGAGCGACGGCTGCGGCGGGACGTGCCGCGTCGGCCCCGCGTGTCCGCCCAACAACAATGGGACCGACCCGGGCGGATGCGTCCCGGCCTGCGCCGGCCGCGCGTGCGGGTACGACGGCTGCGGCGGCTCGTGCGGCGGCTGCCCGGCGGGCCTCGTCTGCCTCGCGTCGGGCCAGTGCGACTGCATCCCGGACTGCGACGGCAAGCAGTGCGGGGACGACGGCTGCGGCGGCTCGTGCGGCGACTGCGCCGACACGTCGAGCGAGGGCCAGTGCTTCAACGGCCAGTGCTACTGCGACGACTCGTGCGACGGCATCGAGTGCGGCTTCAACGCCTGCGGCCGCGTACGTAAAGAACGAAAACGAAAACGAAAACGAAAACGAAAACAAAAAAAAAGAACGAAAAGAATAACGAAAACGAAACAAATGAATGCGTGCAGCCGTGCCCGGGGACGGACGTGGACTGCAGCGAAGCGCGAAAGGCGCACGGCGGCCTCAACTTTGTGTGCGGGCGCGACCACAAGTGCGCGTGTGAGCCCACCTGCGACCGTCTGGGCTTCCTCACCTGCGGCCCCGACCACTGCGGTGGTCAATGCGGCGACTGTCCCTCGAGTGCGCCTCTTCCTCTCTTTTCTTTTTTTTTTGTGTCGACAGCGCGGGACTCACGAGCAGCACAGAGATGCAGTGCTTCAACGACTGGCGCTGCGTCGACGAGCGGGACTCGGGCGTGGCGCTGCGCGGCTTCGAGCTCGTCCTGCGCTACCTGACCACGGCCTTTAACTCGACCCGCCGCGATGCCGACGCCGAGGCCGACATGTCGACGCGCGCCGAGGCCGCCGCGATCGAACGCGCGTACGCCGTCCTGCCCCTTGTCGCCGCCACTTTCTCTCGTCGACATCTTGCTCATATGAACACGCGCGTGCATGTGCTCAAAAGGCGGTGGTTGAGGCACGTGACGGGCCTGCTGGGCGTGCCGCATGGGAGCGTGGCGATCCACAACTGGACGCAGACGCGCGTGGTCGAGGACCACACGGAGAACACCGACGCCGTGCACGTCGAGTTCTCGCTCATGAGCCTGAGCAGCATCGGGCGCCTGGCGCCGCACCACGCCAACAACGCCAGCGCCAGCACCAACGGCTCGCTGGCGACGCCGCCGCGCGTGTTTGCCGAGCGGCTCATCAACTCGACGCGCGACGCGGCCGCGCGCCTGAAGGCGTGGGACAACCACGGCTTCTTTGCCGTCGTCGTCGAGCCCAAGGCCGACAGCGGCGGCGGCGACGGCGGAGGCGGAGGCGGGACGTCGAGCCGGCGGACGCGGTTCCTGACGGTGGTCCTGCTGGGCCTCGCGTGCGGCTTGGCGGCGCTGACCGTCGTCGTGGTGGCCATCTTGGCGCTCGTGCGGTGGCGACGGCGACGCTTCCTCCGGACGGGCCTCTCGTGGGTGCTCACCGAGGAGGAGGGCCTCTTCCACCTCTGAAGAGAAGGCGGATGATGGTGAAGAAGAAGAAGAAGAAGGGTGTTGGTGATGAACATCATGTTTCCTTGAGGTGTCTGCGTTGTGACCGACCGTAAAGCGCGTTCCTTGCGACGAGCTGCGCAGCCACCTTAACTTTTTATATGCTTGTCTCTGGGCGATTGGCGCAAACATTTCGGACACACGAAACATACGGCAAATCGCTTGGCTAGCATGCAAGCACATCACTTGGACATGTTGATACACCGGCGGTAGTCGGCTCGGCGAGGCCACTTTCGGCCATTGGGCGAACTCGCGTGGAGGTTATGCTCCCCGACAGGAACTGCCCCTCAACGGACATGGTCAGACGGGATTGAGGGTGCGACGGGCGCATGGCCATACACATGTTTCCATGTTCTTCTTGGGCTCGTAGGCATGAGCCTGGGCTGGTCATGTGAGTTTCCAACGAAAGCAACATGCTGTGGTGTACTCGCTGCCACATATAAAAGAGTGTAGACTTTGTCCTGGTCATTCATCAGTGTGCATACAACAACCCAACAAACAACCTTCAACAAGAAGAGTCAGAACACCTTCCTGATCATAACAACATCAACAACAACATAACATGAAGATGAGCTTCTGGACATTGGCAGCTCTCGTCTTGGCCCTGTGCGCTGTGGCCGCGACAGCCCAGGACTGCAGGGCGGACATCACCCAGACGTTGGGCAGCTCGTGGACGGTCAACGGCCAGGCCTACTCGCAGTGGAGCGTGACCATCACGGCCGGGCCCAAGGATGTCAAGTCGCTCACGCTCTCCATGAGCGGCGACTTTGACCAGGTGTGGGAAGTCAACAAGGACGCCAGCGGCCACTACGTCCTGCCCGACTATGTCATCCAGGGCGGCGGCATCAAGGCTGGCAAGACCCACAACTTCGGCTACATCATCAAGCAGGCCACCCGCTCGACCATCACCGTCCTCTCGGTCAACTGCGACTCCGCCGCGCCGTCGCCTTCGAACGTCGTCGCCTCGACCGCGCCCTCGGCCTCGGCTTCGCCTGCCGCGCCGTCGGCTTCGGCCTCTCCCGCCGCGCCTTCGCCGTCGGCCTCATCGCAGCCCTCGACCGGCTGCTCGCTGACCACCACCCAGACCGCCCGCTCGGCGGCCAACGGCGGTCAGTGGAAGGACACCGCCTACACGTACCAGATCTATGACCTGGCCATCAACAACGCCGGCAGCAAGGTCGTCACTGACGCCCAGCTGACCTTCACCCTCGGCGCGGGCGCCTCGTTCTACCAGTTCTGGGGCCTCGACCGCCAGGACGCCTCGCAGACCTTCAAGGTGCCCAACTACGGTGGCGTCCAGGTGGGCTCCTCGCAGAGCGCTGGCTACGTCATCCGCACGCCCCTGGCCAACGGCTCGCCCGTGGCCCCAACCGTCCATGTCGACTCTGCCTCCTGCTCGGGCGGCAACAACGGCGGCCAGCAGCCTTCACCCGCGGCCTCGTCGTCGCCCGCCGCGCCCTCGCCTTCCACCATCGTCGGCTCGCCCCAGCCCAGCGCCAGCGCCAGCCCGGCCCCGAGCGGCACTTGCAGCGCTTCGGTCTCCATCGTCGCCCGCTCGGGCTCCAACTGGCAGGACGGCTCTGGCTTCAACCAGATCTACGATATCACCATCAAGAACACCGGCTCGCGGGCCATCCGCGGCGGAGAGGTCACCTTTGGTCTGGGCCAGGGCGTGAGCATCACCCAGTTCTGGGAGCTCAACCGCAAGACCGCCAACCAGTTCTCGATCCCGACCACCTACGGCCCGCTCCAGGTGGGCGCTTCTCAGGGCGCTGGCATCGTCGCTACCCGCGCTCAGGCCCCCATCGACACGCCGACCCTCACCCTGGACTCGGTCACCTGCTACTGAGCCTCGGGATGAGACTGCAGTTGCCGCTTTCCAGAGCCTGATGATCATCAGGCTTTTTGTTTGGCCATTGAAGGCCATCTTCCAGAATGTAGTCTTTTGGGATCATCTCTGCACATAAACATTCAAAATACCAAACGCTTCCCAGGCACTGGCACTGACCGTTAATTGTTTATTTTCTTTTCTTTTTTTTGTCTTCACAATACATAAAAGATGGAGGTGGAGGTCGTCCAGGTTGACGCATTTGCATCAGAGCCCTTCAAGGGCAACCCAGCCGCAGTGTGCTTCCTGCCGCCACAGAGGGGCTGGCCCGCGGATGCTTGGCTACAAAATCTTGCCGCTGAGATGAACCTCTCCGAAACAGCCTTCCTGCTGCCCGTCAGCACGTCCCTTGGTGCGTGTACACACGCACCGCTTGGCACACTTTGCACAACAACGCGACGGTCTGCCCTTGGCCTCACACCACACTGTGACCAGACACTGCGGACACGCCTGGCGCGCACTATGAGCTGCGGTGGCTGACGCCCACGGTCGAGGTCGAGCTGTGCGGCCACGCCACGCTGGCGGCCGCCCACGCCCTGTTCGAGTCTGGCCGCGTCGCGGCCGACGTCCCGGTCGTGTTCCACACCCGCAAGGCCGGGCTCCTCACCGTCGTGCGCCGCGACGACGGTCCGTACTTCTGCGCAATCGCCCACGTATGCGCACAATAGAAACACACGCACGCGCTCACGCGTCTCGAGTCCTCGCGCAGGTTGGCTCCAAATGGACTTCCCGGCGGTGCCACCGGCCGAGGTCGCGCCAGGCGAGGTGCCCGCCGACCTGCTGCCCGCGCTGGGCCTCTCCGCGCCCGACGTGGCCTCGGTGTCGCGCAACCAATGGGACCTCTTCCTGGAACTGCGCGACGCCGAGCGTGTGCGGCAGCTCGCCCCGGACATGGCGCGCCTCGCGGCCATCCCGGCCCGGTGCGTGGTGGTCACCGCCCAGGCCGGCCGCGACGCTCTCGCAGAAGCGACAAACGCGGACGCGGTCGACTTTGTGTCGCGTGTGTTCGGGCCGGCCGTCGGCGTCAACGAGGACCCCGTGACTGGTGCGCACCTTTCTCTGGTTTCTCTCTCTCTCTCTCTCGCCGAGCGTGTCGTCTTCGTGCTCACGCACAACGACATGTGCCTCAGGTTCGGCGCACTGCGGTCTGGCACCGTACTGGGCCGTCCGACTGGGCAAGAACGTCTTCCGGGCCTACCAGGCCTCGCGGCGAGGTGGGTTTGCCTTGCCAGACCTTCTCTCCACAAGCTTGTGGATGCTGCTGCTCACCCTTATCATGCCCCCCGTTGGGCCGAGCAGGCGGGACTCTGCGGCTGGAGCTCACGCCCGAGGGTCGTACGCTGATCGGCGGCCAGGCCGTGACTGTCTTCCACGCTCGGCTCTGCCGGGCGCCGGCCTACGCCTGAAGAAGGAACTCGTCTCGGCAAGAAGAAATTGAATGTCGAGCTTATTCTTATTTTTGACAAATAAAGGTTTTTGTTTATTTTTTGTTTTTTTTTTTTTTAATTCTCAGAACTGGTTCTCCAAATTACTCTTCGCTTCAAGGTTAGTCGCGTCGTGGTCGCCGGGCCAGCAAGATGAAGCGAAATGATGATGGCGGAGGAGCAAGCGAATGTGCAGCACGGTCGCCAAGTAGTCGCCTTTTTCAAATCCATTAAGGCCCGTGATCTGGAGCAAATTCGTCTCGTTGTGAACAAATTGGAGGAATCTGCCAACACCGTTCAAAACTTGAGTGCCTCCTTCCACTTCTTGATCGAAATCTCTGAGGCCGTGGCTGCGGTGTCCTACAAGAAGGGCAGTGTTAAGGACCGGTTTCGCGATCTGCCTTGGCACAATCTCGAGTACCTTCATGTTGTGCTGAAGGCAGCGTTGGCCAAGAAGGATGAACAACAGAAGAGCACGACTGAGGTGAACGACGTGCTCGAGTGTGGTCTCTGCGACACGGCCGTGCCACTAATCATGCAAGAGGACGTGCCTGAGCTGCAAGCGCGCCTCTTAGCCCTCCTCCGCCATCAGGTCTGCTCAGCGTCCGCGTCTTCTTGGTTTTTAAGGTGCATGTGCTCATCTACTACACCACAGGAGGAGGAACTGGCCGTCTTTGGCGGCAGCCTGAACGAGGACAGCGTCCTGCGCACCGTTGTCACAGCCCCTCCTGCCACAGGTTCGTCCTCGTCACCACGTTTAAACAAATAGAATCCTTCACACAACCGACTGCTGATCGAACACCCGCCAATCAGGCCTGGTGCACTTGGTCAAGTTGACGCAGTACTTCTTGGACGAGGTGCAGCTTCGGTCCCTCCTGGACCACATCCGCCCCGTCCTTGACTCGGCCTACACGGGCGCCCGCCTGCAAAAGGTAACAACATCTTTTGATGTAAAATCTCGTTCCTCTACACGCGAAGATGGAGAAGAGGCTCAATGAAGCCCCCCACCCCTTCCTAAGTACGCGCTGATGCGGCTGTTGACCATCATCGGCGAGTCCACCAAGTACGTCTCGCCTTACCTCAAGGCCGCCGACCCGACCATCCCCTGGAAGAACATCGAAAAGGTCCACTTCCTTCTACTCTTCTACTTTTTCTTCTATTTCTTCTTCTTCTTCTTCACCCACGGCTCACCCAGCGCTGGCGGGCAGCAGGTGCGGGACCTGCTGGGCCACGTGAGCCGCACGCCCATCCGCGAGGCCGTCCAGAGCATCCTCGAGGAGCGCCTGATCCGCGGCGCCAACCTGGCCGAGGACGCTGTGGCCCAGGTTGAGGCCACCGAAGCCACCGAGGCCAAGGCCACGGTCGAGGTCGAGGTCGAGGCCGGGCCGGGGTTCGGCTTCTCGCGGGCAGTGATTCCGCTGCCGCCCAACCTGCTTCGCGACGTCTACGAGCGTGAGTTGGCCGTGCTCAACCGCCGCTTCGAGGCCCTCCGGTGCCGTCACGCGTCTCTGCTCGCCGAAGCCAAGACGGCGGCCGAGGTCGTGGACGCGGCCGCTGCGTGGCGGGCGCTGCCGGAGCCCGCGGCCTACACGCCGCAGGACCTGGCCCTCAGGCGCTACTCGCGGCGCAAGGAGCGCGAGCTCGAGGAGAGGCTCCGGCGCGAAGCCGTCGAGCGCGCCGTTGCCAACAACACCAACGTCAGCTCCGACGACGACGAGTACGGCCTCGACGACGACGCCGTGCAGCTGCTGCGCGAGCTTGACCAGACCCTCGAGGCGCGAGAAGCGGCGGCTGACATCAACGACGTTGATGATGAAGATGGCGAAGACGCTGATGGCGACGGCGGTGACGATGATGATGATGAGAAGCGTCCGTCGAAGGAGGTCCTGAGGAGGCTCTACGCGCGGGCGCTGCGGCACGAGGTGAAGCTGGACAAGGCCCAGGCGGCCGAGCTCTGGCGCCTCGTGACGGACAAGGACGCGCGGCGGCGCTGGGCCGAGCGGCTCTACGGCCGGTCGCGCGCCACCAAGCGCGTCAAACCACCAGCCGCCGCCGTTGTCACCGTCGTCGAAGCTCAGGCTCAGGACGACGCTGCTCCGGGGGATGACAAGGAGACGAAGAAGACGACGACGAAGACGAAGTACATGAACCCGCGCAAGCTGGCCCGAATGCAGCGGCCGCTGCCATCGATGGCGGCCTACCACGAGCCCACGACGACGGCAGCAACAGCGAGGAAGAGGACCGGCGACAGCGAGATGAAGCGTTTGCCAGCGCGACGGCTTGTATACGCGAGCGGCCGCTGCTGCAGTACGCGCTCCACTTCCAGATCGGCCTCTATGCGCTCTACGCGGCACAGGTATGATGAGGCTGTTGAAAGCGTGAAGATGCTACATGATGGAGATGAAGATGGACTCCTGACTGGGTGACGGCACAGGTCAAGTGGTGGTACCCGCACTTGCTGGGCGTGGAGCATATCGAGATGCGTGACAATGTGATGCACGGGACGGGACACTCCTACCAGGCGCATCTTACCGAGGTGGGCATCGTGAGCATGCTGCAACATCTTGTCCTTATGCTCCGCGCTGGGCCGCGGCTCGAGGCCGCTCTTCTTGAAATGCGCGCACGAGAGGCAGCTGGCAATGAACGATCCATTTAATTTGTACATACGTGCTCTACGAGATGAGATTATAGAATTTCTCGAACGAGGCGCTGCACCTCGTGCTCAATTTCTTCCACGGGCCTGTCCGACCGAACGATGACGACACGCTCACCCGGCAGCGCGTCTTTGAGCTTGAGGTAGTTCGATCGCAGCGTTTCTTGGAACTCGCCATTCTTCTCGAACACGTCGGTGGCGCCCTCGGCGTGGCGTCGTTTGAAGGCCGTGGTGACGTCGCAGTCAAAGATGAGGGTGAGATCGGGCACGAGGAGGCCCTCGTGCATGGCCTGCAAGCCCTCCAAGGGCAGGCCCTGCGTATGCTGGTAGGCCAGGGTCGAATGCTTGTAGCGATCGCAAAGCACATGGGTGCCACGAGCCAGCGCGGGCTCGACGTAGCTTTCAATGTGATGGCGCCTGTCCTTGACGAACATCTCGGCGTACCATTCAGGCGAATCTTTAACATCCTTCCCTTCCGCCATGGCCTTGCGAATCTCTTTAAAATCGCGTGTTGGCTCACGCGTGAGATAGACGTCGATGGCCTTGTCGAGGTCGAAGAGGAAAGAAGCGCAACGCTTCATCTGCGTGCCCTTGCCTGAGCCATCAATGCCCTCAAAAACTATGAATTTGCCGCGCGTTGTGGTGGACATAAGGCGCCCAAGAGGAGACGAATGAGGAAGAGTTCGCGGGAGTTGCAGAGATGAAGTTGCGGGAACGCGAAGGGACGCAGCAGCAAAACGACAGCCGCTGCGCATTTGAATGATCGGTTTTTGTTTGCTTTTTGGCGCGAAAGAAGGATTGTATCGTTGTCGACAATCAACTTTCCCCTTCCGTCCTTATGCGAATGCAGCAGTTCACCGCACCTGGAAGAGCACAACAAGCTCAAACAAAGGGGTCCACAACAGATAAAGAACAGTTCGATGCATTCTGCCTCTGCGCCAACTCTCCCACCATCGCCACCACCAACGCCGACCAAGGCTGACATGTCCAGCCGCATTCGAAACTGGGAGGCTCCAGCCCCAGAAGGCTTTGTGTCAGTTGGTGTCCCATCCGAGAGGGTCACTGACTCCTCCAAGCCCATCAGCTTATTCTCTTCTTCATCTGCTTATCCCGTACTCCCGGCACCCTCGCTTGACGCCATCGCCTCCGAGCGCCTCAGCTGGCGAGGCCCCACGGACTACTCCAACTGGGTGGTGCCCGGTCGCGTGCTGGCCGGTGGCTATCCGGGCAGCATCGCTGACGAGGCGGTCCACCGTGCCACCGTGAACGCCCTGGTGGAGGCCGGGATCACTACCTTCGTGTGCCTCCAGTTGGCCAGCGAGCTGGCCTCGCGCTTCCGGCCCTACCGCAACCTCGCCGTCGAGCTTCACGCCCAGCGACAACAGGAAGAGAAGACGAGCCAAGAGTTGCAGTTCCTGCACTTCCCCATCCCCGACCAGTACGTCGTGGAGGACCACAAGGTCGTGGCCCTCGTGGAGGAGCTGCTGGCCCGGTTCCACGCGGGCGAGGTGCTCTACATCCACTGCTGGGGCGGCCACGGCCGCACGGGCACCATCGTGGCGTGTCTGCTGGCCCGCCTTCACGGCTTCCAAGGCCCAGCCGGGGCCGAGCAGGCGCTCGACCTCACGTCGGCCCTCCACTGCTGCCGCCTTCGGCGCAACGGCGCCCGCAGCCCGCAGCATCCGATTCAATACACCCAAGTCCGCCGCCTCATCGCCGGGCCCGAAGCCGTCGTTGATGTCTAAAGTCCTTTTTATCTGTAAAATCCATGTAAAAAAAAACAATTTACATAAAACAATCTATTATTTAACAGTACAAGTGGGCATCACTCCCCTGCGTGGTGGCCCTCGGGGACGAACGCCGTTTTGGGGAAGAGGTAGGCAGGTGGTGGTGGACCACGAGCGCTGGCCTGGGCCTCGTCATCCTCTTCATCGTCGGCGTAATCGACGAGGAGCGGGTTGGTGCGCGTGTGGTCGTAGACCGTGTTGATGGCGACATAGGATGGGTCGTGGGCCATGTGCCACCGCCGCATGGCCTCAGCCTCCATGACCGCCGCCGATCTCGCGCTCATCGTCGCAGTCGCGGAGACGACGCGTCGTCGTCTTTGTCGCGGATGCCCGGCTTCCTCCTCCTCTTCGTCTTCTTCATCGTCGTCATCCGAGTCACGCGGCGCGGTCGTCGCTTTTGTCGTTATTTTTCGCTTTCGCTTTCGCTTTCCGTCGGCGGCGCTCCGGAGCGGGCGAAAGCCCAGCCCGGCCGTGTCGAGCTGCGCGTCGGGCTCGATGGCCCGCGGGAGCCCCGGCGTGCGGCCGATCCCGGTGCCCTCGACCCACCCGCAGCGCCGCAGGATCTTGCTCCCGAACCCGCGCGTGTGCCGCTCAAAGAACGCGCCCGCGCCGCCGCCGCTGCCGGCCAGCTGCCGGTGGTTGGTCGCGGTCGCGGCCTTTCGCTTGACCCCCGCCCGGTAGGCTCGCCTGTGCGATGTGCGCGTGTGCGTGCGTGAGTCTTAGCGTGTTCCTGTGTTGTGGGCGCACACACACGCGCACGCGTGCGTACTTTTCCTCGTCGGTGTACTGGTTTTGGGAGGCGCCGTAGAGGTGGTCGTCGTCGCCGCCGTTGCGGTCGTAATAGTGGGCCGTGTCGAGGTCAAAGTGGTCGGCGTCCTTGCCCTCCTCGTTCTGCGCGTCCCAGTACACCCCGTCTGTCCTCATTCACCGCACGACACACACGCTCGCACAGGTCAGTCCACCGCACACACGCACGCGGACACCAAACTACACGCGCACACGCTTACCGGTCCAGAAGACGAGGCCGCTGCCGCCCTTTTCCCACTGGAGCTCGATCTCGTTCTCGTAGAGGTAGTCCTCGTGCTCGTCGTGCTGGAGGGCCTCGTGCCGCTCCCACTCCTCGGCCTCCTGCTCGCCCTCCGATCCTCCTCCGCCTCCAGGCGCCTCCTCGTCCCACTCCTCCCCGGCCCGGCGCTTGTGCAGGTGATAGCCGTGCTTCGCCGGCGCCGGCTCCGGGTCGGCCTTCTCGCGCGCCGTCTCGTCAAACGTGTACGCCCACTCCCCGCCGGCCTCCTCGTCGGCGTCGGCGTCAACACCGGCGTCGTCGAGGGCGTGGCCGTGGCGGGCGGCCGCGTAGTCAAAGGGAACGGCGCCGTAGCGGCGGTAGGTGGCGCCGCTCCGGCAGCGGCGGAGGGCGTGGATGCCCAGGCGCTGGAGGAGCGACGACGGGAAGGCGCACGCGCGGACGCGGGCCTGGATCCACTTGAGCGGCGTCCCGACGTTGCCCTGCGGCAGCAGCGCCCGCGGCGGGTGGAGCTCCGGCAGCCCGGCCAGCCCGGCGGCGGCAGCCGCGCCGAGCCCGGCGTGGCCCGCGGCGGCCGCACGGCGGGCCTGACGGGCGCGCTCGAGCCGCTGCCGCCGCGTGAAGTACTGCTTGCTCTCGGGAAGGCCCTCGTCTGGCCCCGGCTCGACGGCGACGTCGTTGGGCGAGGAGGAAGAGGAGGACTTGACGCGATGGACGAGGCAGCGGGGAAGCGAGGGAAGGACGTCGAGGCCGCCGGTGCGGTCGGTCCAGTGGCGCTCGTGGTAGCGCCGCTTGAATTCGCGCCAGTCGCGCGAGTTGTGGAGGATCACCACGCAGCAGTAGGTCTTGGCCTCGGCTTGCGTCGTCGAGGGCGTTGAAGAAGATGAGGAAGATGAGGAAGATGTGGGCTGCACGTCGGGGCGACGCAAGTAGTGGAACATCTTGAACTTGCATCGTTCAATCCAGTCGCTGAGGTGCACCAAGTCAGCACTTGGGAATTGATGCACGCGCCTACGTCGAAGGGCAAGGAGGCAGGAGCGTACGCAAAGAAGAGGCGTAGGTCAAGTGAGTGGTACGTCGAAGGGATGTTGTGCACCAGAGCAAGCACCTCCTGATCTTGCTCCTTCTCCTCGGCGGCAACCTTTTCTTGCTGCTGCGTGGCACTGCTGCCCATCGGGGAAGAAGCGCCAGGATGCTGGGCCACGGCCTGGGCACGTACCTGCCGAGCCAGGTCACGCAGGCGGCCCTGCAGCCCGCCTCTCCTGCTGCCTGCGTCCATCTTTCTGCTGGTTCCCCCCTCCTGTGGCTCCTCGAAGGGCTTCTCCCTTTTTCTTGTCTTTTTCGATTTTTGTTTGTTTCTTTTTCTTTTCTAGCAGCTTGCCTCTTGCGGCGTGCACTGGAGTTCAGCACGAACGCCTCGTGGACAACGTGAGTAGCGTGTAGCGGGCCATCATAAACTTCTACTACTTGGTCTTCTTGTACAGACCATAAAAATAAAGAAGAAAAGGATTTGAAATGATCAAGTGGTTGTTCGTTGTTGTTGTTTTTTGCTCTTGTTGGTTCCACATGACCAGATCAGCCCCTGCCGCGACCGCCCCGGAAGCCACCACCGCCACGACCGCCACGGTCGCCACCTCGGAAGCCACCGCCGCCACGACCGCCCCGGAAGCCACCGCCGCCACGACCGCCACGGTCACCGCCTCGGAAGCCACCGCCACCACGACCGCCCCGGAAGCCGCCACGACCGCCACGGTCACCGCCACGCGACTTGATGGGCGTCCTGCGAAGATGATGAAGAAGAAGAAGAAGAAGGTGATAAAAGTGGCGGTGAGTCATCGTGTCGAGTGTAGGGCCTAGTGGCCATGACGTACCTGGGGGGCTTGGGCTTGCCCTCCTCGAGGAACATCTCCTTGTTGAGCAGCGAGAAGGTGCCCATGCAGATGGAGTCGCCAGACTTGAAGCTCGTGGCCACGAAGCCCTGGTTGGGCTTCACTGTGAAGTACTGCGGTACATGACACAGCAAGAGGCGTGTCCACGATTAATTCAACTCTTCAAATGGCGAGTAGAACAAATGCCGATCACATGGGCAAAGGGAGGCGTACGGGCTCAGTCGTTGTGCCGAAGATCTCATCGACCTTACCAACCTCAACCTTGTCGTGGGTGTAGACAGGGTGGTTGAACTTGGGGACCTTGTCGGTCTCCACCATCTTGTACACCATCTCGCCCTCGCACGCGTGCGAGAACTTGCCGAGCTCTGCAGCGATTAATTGAGCGAAATGAGCCCGTTAGGAGATCGTCTTACAAATGCAGCCCCCATTTGATATGACCGGAGAAATGAGGGCGGAGATGTGAAGGAATAGGTGGTGGCATGGTGAGAAAACGAACCGACGACAGTGTCAGGGGGACCCTGGGGCATATCGTGACCTCCTCGACCGCCACGGAAGCCTCCGCGATCACCACCGCGACCACGGGGCGAGAAGCCGCCACGGCCACCACGGTCGCCGCCGCGAGGGGAGAAACCGCCACGGCCGCCACCACCACCACCTCGTCCACCCCTGAACGACATTATTTCTGTTTTCTAGATTGAGGGCTCCGAATGGAGATGAATGAGATGGAAGAGAGGAAAAAAAGGCCGGACCGCGATCAACGGCGAGCAAGTCGTCCTTCCCTTCTTTTTCTCTGCCGTGGGCCGCAAAGTCCGCTTTCAAAATCCCTCTTTTTTCCGCCCACACCAATACAAAAGTGCGTTTTTATTTGCATTTATTTTCCCCCCATCAAGGGTAAGGTTGGTTGTGATAATTGCAGCTGATGATGTACAGTTTAATGGGACAAAAAAAATGGGGCTGCGCTACTTGGCCAGCCCAAAGTTGTGCGTAGGCAAGGCTGGTTCTCTTCCTTAGGAGAGGATGCAGGCCGAAGTGATCGGGTTGGTGATGTAGGTCTGCTGTGGTGGCCGTGCAGACACCAGCCCGGCGTACCATAAGCCGCCCCCCGTCCCCTTCTTGCCCGCCGCTGATGCCGCCGATCCAAACCAGCGCTGTTGCTGGCCCGAGGTCTTGGCAGCTGCACCACGGCCGCCTCTTCGCCCCTCTGATGAAGAGGAAGAAGACGATGACGAAAAGTCCCACAGCTTGATGGTGTCGTCGGCCGCTCCACTGATGAGCATGTTGTCTCGGAAGGTGAGGCTGTTGACCCAGTAATCATGCGCTGTGAACGTGTTGATGCAGTACGACGGCTGCTGCTGCTGCTTGGCCGTTGTTGAGGAAGCTGATGAAGATGAAGGTGATGAAGACGACGCCGTGCCGGCGCGGTGGTGGAGGGACCACACCTTGACGGTGTTGTCGTCCGAGCCCGACACGATCTTGTCCTCGTCAAACTGGAGGCAGCACACGCGGCCCTCGTGCCCCCGCAGCACGCGATAGCACGCGCGGCTCTCGCCCGCAGCGGCCGACGACGATGACGACGCGGACTCGATCACGCGCGTGTCCCACAGGCGGATGGTGCTGTCGCGCGAGCCCGTCACGAGCAGGTGCTCGGCCGGGTCCTCCTGCATGCAGCACAGCCGGTCCGTGTGGCCTCGCATCACGCCCACGCACCCGCCCCTCGCATTGCCTGTGTGTGCGATGCGCGCGCGTGTCGTGCCATGTGTGAGCGTGTGTGTCATGCGCGCGTGTCGTGCCGTGTCGTGGAGAACGAGGGGCACGAACCTGCGGCGGAGAGGTCCCAGAAACGGAGGGTGCGGTCCATGGAGCCGGTGATGACGAGGTTGCGCTCCGGGTCAAACTGGCAGCAGTAGATGGCGGCCTCGTGGCCCGTGAGGGTCTGCGTGCACAGGCCGGCCTCGACGTCCCACACGCGGACCGTCGCGTCCGACGAGCACGACACCACGCGGTTGCCCGCCAGCTGCACGGCCCACACGATGTTCTGGTGGCCCCACAGCACGCGCTGGCACTTCTTGTTCTTCGTGTCCCACACTGTTGGTGTTGTGTAGATTATCCATGGGCGCATGGAATTGGTCAGAAGCCAAACAACAACAGATCTCTCGCTGTGTGTGGCCAACACGACGTACGTCGGACAGAGGTGTCGTAGGAGCCGCTGACGACGACGTCGAGCTCGGCCCGGCGGTCGTCGTGGTCGATCGAGTTGACCCAGTCCGTGTGGCCCGAGAACACGCCCGTGCATCGCCGTCGCTCGAGGTCCCACTGGACGTCCCACAATCACAATAAATAAATAATGATATAAAAAGAGAATAAGAAACAAATAGGAATAATAATAGTAAAAGGGCGGCCGTACGGTGCGGATGGTGCCGTCGAGCGAGCAGCTGGCGGCCGTGCGGCCGTTGGAGATGACGCTCATAACGGCCAGCGTGTGGCCGCGCAGGGTGGCCACGTCGGCCGGCTTGCCGCGCCAGTTACGTCCGCGGTCCATGCGCTCGGCAAAGCTCCTGCGCCAATCGATCTCAAGATCCTGAGGCATATCATCGTCCTCGTCCTTGTTGTTGTCGTCACGACCCGGGATCGGCGAGCGCCGAGCAGCGGTGACGGGGGTCAAGCTGACTCGCGGCTGCGGCGCCGGCGACGTGGGCACAGACGAGACTGAGATCGTGGGCGAGTCGAACGAATCGGTGAAGCACTCGAACGAGCACCGGTTGGCCTCTTCGTCCTCTTCCTCTTCATCGTCTTCTTCCTCTTCGACGTCGGCGACATCGCGGTTCTGAGACTGGCCGTCGGCGCTGTCGGCGCGGACCATGCGCGGCGAGAAGCCGCGCTCGTCGCCCGAGTTGTATTGGCCGCCGCCGCTGCGAGTCTTGGGCGACCGCAGGACGGCCTCGTCCTCTGAGGCGATGCTCTCGCTGACGTCGTCCTCCTCTTCCTGCCCGCTGTCTTCGTCGCCGCTGTCATCACCACTGTCGTCGCCGCTGTCGTCGTCGTCGTCGGCGGTCCTGCGGTGCTGGAGTGGTGTGATCGCATCGTCACTCGACTGCTCGAGCTCCTCTTGATCGGCCTCGAGCGTTCGGCGCTGGGCTTCGGCCATGAGGACATCGGCGTCGACCGCGGGCAGCAGGTTCCGAGCGCGAGCCATGCGCGCAGCTGTGGTGGGCGAGGTCGTCGGGCTCTTGCCGTGGAGCTGACGCAGGCGCGAGCTGCAGAACGTGTCACGTCGCAATGACCACAAAGACCACGAATGATAAGATATTATTCGTCAATGGATCAAATCTAAGGAGGCGCGTAGCGCTGCAACCGAAACTGAATAATCTAAGAATTCAATGATGAAGTACAAGGGATAGGGCGAACCTGTGACAGCGGTAGGCTTCATAATCGACCCTCTCGCGCAGATGGGCAGGCAGATTGGGCCACTGTTTCGCGTAGAGATCTTTCCACAGGCCTCCATCGCTAGCAAGGCTATGCCATTGCTTACTCACGCGTGACACGCGCCAACAGAGGTCGCGCACCGAGAGGTAGCTGAAGATGGAAACTACTATTTCATTGGGCAGGACGTAGAAGAGCGAGTAGTCGCAGAACTCAAGGTAGTCCTCTCCATCTCCACTCTCCATTCAGTAACACGAAGACAGGTCGATGGAAGAGGAAGGAGAAGCGAGCAGCCGAAGCCGCCTTGAGAATTCGGAATCAAGAGAGAGAAGAGAGAGGAAAGACGAAGAAAGACTACGCTGTCTTGTGGTGTAAGATTGATCCGAAAGCTTTCGCCTGACTTTGCTGGTGTGTACCCACTTCCTCCTTCTCCGCTCTCCCGCCCTGTCCTGTTGTGAACCACCAAAAAATTTGTGGCATGCTGCGTTTTGTCAACCAGGAATGTCCGTCATTTTCGACCCGCAGGATCAGAGGCAACACGATCCGTTGGCATCGTTGTTGCTCTGCGGAGTGGAGGAACATGTTGTTGGCCTCACTCTTGATGGGGCAAAAGACCAGATGGTGGGCAGCTTCTTGTTTTTCTTCAACTCCTTGGCCCTTGTGTTTAAACATTGCTATTTGTTTGGCATTGCCAACCCCCACCTACAAATACTGCCATCATCACGTAGATGTGTTGAACAACACGGTGATGATAATGAAAACGATGATCAGGCCGTCTTGCTGGCGCGGCGCTCCTCGAACGGGCGCAGGAGGCCCAGGCTGCTGGCGGCCAGGAGGGCAGCGCAGCCGATGTGGGACCACCAGAAGAGGGTGTTCCACACGTGCAACGAGCACGAGAGTTCGAGCACCAGGAAGGAGGACATGCACAGCGAGATGCTGGTCTGGGTCAGCACCCAGCTGCCCAGGTCGTAGAGCGGCTTGATCGACGTCGGTCGTTCCACCATCTTCGGTGCCGAGGTCGTAGGAGCAGGCTTCAGGGGCTTGGCCTCCTTGGCCTTGCCCGCGGGGCTGTCCTCGGCCACGGTCTCGGTCTCGGTCTTTAAGGCCTCAGCGGGCGACGTGACGACGACCCGGTGCCGGAGCGTCGCGCGCAGGATGCGCGCAGCTTCAACCACGAACGACATGCTGCAGCCCGACCACACGATCAGGTGATGACAAAGGAGAACAGGAACGAGAAGAGCAAATCGGTTGGTGACGTACCTGCCGAAGCCGAGGTAGTAGCCGGGGTAGAAGCCGTGCCAGAAGGCGCTGAGGAGGTTGGTCAGGAGCGTGCTGTACCAGGCCCTCTTCGTAATCTTGATCTTCTTCTGCGTCTTTTCATCAAACACCTGTGTTTTGTAACCGAATCCTGCCCGTGAGGCCTGCTCGGTTGGAAGCAAAAACGAGGTCGGGCGAGCGTACCTCGACGGTGTAGAAGGAGCGCAGATAGACGTAGTTGTAGAGCCACTGCTGGACCTGACGATTCCACGAGGCGATGCACGCGCGGGGAGACGTGCCGAGCTCCCAGCCGAGCACGTCGATGTTGTTGCATCGATCCCACTTTATCTACTCAATGGCATGTGGTTAGAAGAAGCACTAAGATGACGTCCAGTAAAATGAAGAATGTCGCACCTCTTCCTGGCCTGTGCGCGGGTTCTTGGTCTTGCCATTGTACCCGAGACCGCACGCGATGAAGCTGCCCTCTACTCGGGCCGGTAAAAAAAAATCGAATTAAAATAAAAACACAAAACGAAAAAGTTGCAAAAGAGGCGCCAAACCCGAGAGGAGCCAGGCGAAGTAGAAGGAGAAGCGGGCGCCCACCGACGCAAGGTACAGGTATCCCAGTCTGATGGTGTTCAAAGATGTGGTGTAAGAAGGAAAACATGCAAAACGAATACGAGAAGACTTGAAGATGGGTAAAAGCGAACTTGTAGAGGAAGCTCTGGGCAGCATAATCGTTGGTGCACAGGTGGGAGATGGGCATTATCGCCACGAGTGGTGCGGCCAAGGCGATGCAGAGGAAGGCTTCGCCCATCTTGCGGGCGGCGGGCAGCAGCGTCGAGGGCTGGTTCTTGCCCATCGGGTGCAGCATGCCCTCGATGAACTTCTTGTAGTCGGCAAAGTAGATGTGGGGGCCGGCCAGGAAGGACGGGAAGAAGTAGATGTAGCCCATGAACTCGAGCAGCGACGGCATCTTCTTCACCTGCTTCTCCTTCTCATGCGACGAGAGATCCTGAAAGTCGCAAGAAGAAGAAGAAGAAGGAAAACGGTGAGGATACGAAGAAAAGGACTGGAGCCGAGTTGCGCCTACCTCCTGCTCGCGGAAGCGGGCGTCGCTGAGGTTGTAGGCCAGCGTGGTGAGCTTGATGGTGATGATCATCTGCGGGCGCGTGAAGTCCAGGTGCCAGTCCATGTACGAGTAGTACATGCTGTCGTTGAAAACAGACGAACATCATGCGATCAACAACGACTACGCAGAAAAGAAGTAGCGTGTGCTAGGCGTAGTGGGAGGAAACGTACCTGTAGATGTGAGAAGCGGCAACGTAGGCCATCGCGTAGAAGAACATGAGCTTGGGGCATGCGGCCGAGCGATGGGCGTAGACATAAAGGAGCATGTAGCCCAACAGGGACGACACGAAGCTGTGCACGAGGTCCCAGCCGAAGAGCCAAGCGCCAAACACAATCGAAGGAACAATAGAGAACAAGTGGCGCAGACTCACAGGAACGCCGCTGCCGAGGAGGCGCAAGAAGAAGAATGCCAAGGGGTAGTTGACGAAGAGACAGAGGACCATGGCGAGCTGGTCGGCCGGGAAGCCGATAGCCGCGGCCACCACCTCAAGCTGTTGGTCGAGCCAAGCCAACATGGTGTGGACTTGGTGTTACGATTTCTACTACGCGGACCACTTGGCCTTCTCACCAAAGGAAGGAGATTCGGGTGACGATAGATAGGCTCGTGTATCTATCCGCAGACTGCCGGAACATGCGACATCAACGAGCAATAAACAATGAGTGAAAAACTTGAGGGAAGGGCGTAAAAGCGATAAGGATCCAAAAAGGGCAGATGAAAGGAGGACGTACGTGGCGAGCTGACCGATCGGGTAGGTGTCGAACGAGGAAGAGAAACCGGAAATGCCCGGAAGTGAGAGAAAAGAAAAAGAAAATACACAGATCAAATTCCTGGGTCCGAAATGGGTCGCCTACACAGTGTGTGGCCTGGAAACATAATCCACACTTGTGCCAGGCAACTAAGCAAACATTACGTCTGTGCAAATACCAGTGAGTTTTATTATCCAATGCTGGTGCTGTGGCCCACGCCAGCACACGTACGAGTGAGCCAATGACTGAGCAACTCATGTGATGTCAAGCAATGGTTGTGGTGCTCCTTTAACCGACCATCTGGGAGCACACCGGAGACACACAGGTTGTGCTTTTTATCTCGTCCCGGCCGCACAGATCAGCAGTCCAAACGTTTCTCCAAAGCAAAGCACGCACAGCATGGCAAAGCCCGTGTCTACTCAGGTGCGCCCGACCCTTTGCTCACTGCCGGCCCAGCTTGGCTTTCTCGCTTGGAGGCCGAGTTTAAACTCAGTCTCCGCGTTCCTGTGCTGCGCTGTACTTGTTTTGTTGCGCCACACTCCGACCCCAGCAGGCGACGGCGTTTCTGTTTCTGCTTTTCGTTCTTCTCTTTGCCCTCTCCGAGGCCAGCGAGGAGCCCAGACAGCTTGGTGGTGTCACGTCGGGTACTGCATCTCGCCCTCACTTCACCACCGCCATCAGCTATTGGCAATGCAATCCAGTCGCGGTCTCGTTTTCGGGGAACTTGGCAGGTCCAAATCACGGCGCACTGGGTGCTTCTGGAGCTAAATGTGCCATGCAACAGCACTAATTCGAGTGTGCTCACGTGCACAGGTCTGACGTCTTCGGTCAGTGGCGTTCTCGGCGAGCTGGCCAAGCAGGTCAACCAAGCCACGAACAACGTCACGGGCTGGGTCGACACCACCCTCGGCACAGTGACCAACAGCACAAGCAATGTGACGAACCCGACGGATACTACGAACACGACGTCGACTGTAGCTGACCCATGCGCCGACTTGTGGACTGGTATTGTTTGCACCCAGGGCGTCATCACGGGCCTGTATGTCGCCGTCCCCCGTCACATTTCGTTTTCGCTTTCGTTTTCGTTTTGTTCATTCTTTTTCGCTTTTCGTTCTTTCAGTGTGCTCGACAGCCTCAATCTGGTGGGATCGCTTCCCAACGACTTGGGCCAGCTCACCAACCTCACCACTCTGTACGCGCGGCCTCGTCCATCCGTTTTTGGCCAATTCCTGCTTACATCTTTGCCAAATCCCCCTGCGCTCTCGGTTCATACAGAGACCTGTCAAACAACGACTACAACGGGACCATCCCCAGTCTGTCCAGCCTGTTGTCCCTCGAGACCTTGTACGCGCCTTTTTCTTCGCGCGGCATCGACCGTTCATCTGGCGTGACCGCTCGCGGGCGTGGTTTGTGCCGCACAGGAACCTGGCCGGCAATGCCCTCGAAGGAGCCATCCCTCCGCTGGCCAACCTGACGCATCTTGTGAACCTGTACGTCCTGCCCCCGAGGCTTCAAAGTCCCTTCCTCTCTGGGCGAGCGTCGCTGTAACGCAACGGCTCCACGCAGGGACCTGTCGGACAACCAGCTGACGGGCTCGATCCCGTCGCTCTCGTCTCTCGTGTCACTCGTGTCCCTGTACGTCCCGTTGCCTCCCTCGCCTGCCATGCGCCGGGCCTGACTCGAACACTCGCCTTTGCCGATGGTGTGTTTCATTGTCATCAGCAATCTCTCGCGCAACCAGCTGGACGGCGTGATCCCCGACCTCTCCAACCTCACGGCCCTCGTTTCCCTGTACGCAGCCCTCCGCCCCCTTTCTCGCGCGGCTCCGCTGCGCTCACGCACCGGCACCGGCGCCCTGCAGTGATCTGTCCAACAACGACCTGTCGGGCGTCATCCCCGACCTGTCCGGCCTCGTCTCGCTCCAATACCTGTACAACCCACTCGCACGCCGCCCCGAGCGGGCCCGCTCCACAGATGACTGACTGGCATCTGGGGCGCCCGAGCAGGGACTTGAGCAACAACCGCCTCGAGGGCGGCCTTCCTGACCTCAGCGCCCTCGTCTCCCTGCGCGTGATGTACGGCGACTTGGTCTTTTCCTCGTCTTCCTCTCCTCTTCGCTGGCTCACGCCGCGCACGCATGGTCCAGCAATCTGAGCGGCAACAACCTGACCGGAGGCCTGCCGGACCTGTCGTCCCTGGCCAACCTCACCGTCCTGTACGTGCACGTCTTGGAGGCTCGGCCTGCGTGCGCCGCTCACATCTTCACGCCGTGCACAGCGTCCTCTCGAACAACCCCCAGCTGCTGGTCAACGGCATCCCCGCGTCCCTGCTCGACGGGCTCGTGTCTCTCACCCACCTGTACGCACCAACGGACGAACGAGCTCCTGGTCTCGGCAGCGCTGACGCTCGGTGTGGCGCGATGACGTCTGTATGACGTTCAGGGTGCTCGACAACACGGGCGCTCGGGGTCTGCTGCCCAGTCTCGCGCTCGGCGCGCTCGAGGTGCTGTCTCTGGAGAACAACGCGCTGTGCGGTGCCCTCCCCGACGTCCTCTCGCCGCCTCCCGCCAACTTGAGCTTCGCCGCCACCTGCAACTGGTACGTTTCCTCCAATA
>NAVB01000100.1:0-21872 GCA_002179805.1 Acanthamoeba lenticulata | reverse complement strand
GTCGTGTCGTGTCGTGTCGTGTCGTGTCGTGTCGTGTCGTGTCGTGTCGTGTCGTGTCGTGTCGTGTCGTGTCGTGTCGTGTCGTGTGTCGTGTCGTGTGTCGTGTCGTGCGACGCACCTGCCGGGGCCGGTGGAGGGCTTGGGGAGGGTGACGCGGCCGCGGGAGAAGGAGAGGAGATGGTTGGTGGACTTGGTGATGGCGAGCCACTCCTCGTCGTAGGTCAGCTCGCGCGGGCCAGTGGCCGCCGGGAACTCCCACACCTGGAGGAAGTTGCGGTTGGCCATCACCTTGTCCAGCGCCAAAAACCTGGTCGTCTGGCCGCCCGGGTGCTGCACGACCGCCGCGAACTTGACGTGCATGTGCGCCGCGAACCAATACTGCAGAGCCGACACCGCGTGAGAACAAGTGCGTGTGTGCGGCACGCGTGTGCGATGCGCGCGTGTGGGGGGGGACATCGTGCCTCGGGCTGGAGAGTGTGGAGGAGCTGCTCGCCGGGCGGAGAGCCGAACACGCCAGACTCGATCTCGTTTCGGAGGAAGGGCTTGCAGCGCAGGAGCTGGGGCTTGTCCCCGTGGTAGGCGATGCCGCGCGGCCAGTCGTGCGACAGCATCACGTCCAGTCTTCGCGTCAGCTGCGCAGCATTTTTCAAATTTTTTTGTTAGAATAAAATATTTTTTGTTTGAAAACTGTTTTTGATTCGAAGCAGGAGAAGATGTAGAGGACGAGATGCAGTTGCGACTGGTGCCGCTCGAGTGCTGCTCCGAGTAGAGGAAGAAGAAAAAGGGAGAACGAACCTGCATCAACTTGAAGACCTCGAACTCGCGGATATGGTACACGCTGCGCATGGCGTCGTCGGTGTAGGGCGGCATCTCGTAGTGGCCCTTGTCGTAGTCGAACTTCTTGTAGATGCCCGACAGGCCGCCAATCCTCAGGCCGCCGAAGTTGACCACGCCGGACATGCCCAGGTAGTAGATGTTGGGGGCCACCCACCCGCCATAGTACCTATGACGCGCCGCACAAAGAGATCCTCGTCAAGGTGAGAGAAGAAGGAGCAAGTTGTGAAGGAGCCAAGTGTGTACAGCTCGGTAAGGTGGTTGGAGGCCTCATGGTTGCCGCCAACGAAAAGGGTGAGCACGGGGGCCACGACTTCGCCCGAGTAGTACTTGTAGAAGGTGTTGATGCGGCGGTACTTGGGCGGGCACGCCAGCGCGTTCAGGTCGGTCATGTTGCGCACGGCCTTGCTCGAGAACACAGCGCGACCAGAGCTAAGTGAGAAATGGACAAGAAGCTAGAAGTCGCTGTGTGTGCAAACGCACCTGGAAGTCACCACAGCAGAGGACCAGGTCGATCTTGATGTTTTGCCGCTCCTGAAGGTTGAGGATGGACTCGTACATGGCATCCAACTCGCCATGGACGCACCCGATGATCACCACCTAGTCAAGCATCAAGGCCGTGGCACGGACAGTGAAAATGCTGCCGTTTGCAAATGCAGCCTAGTGCAATGTACCTTAAGTCCGGTTGTAGGATCAGTCACGACCTCGGGCTGTGGTGGCGCAGATTGAGGGTTCGACGCTCCCTCCTCCAGAGCAGGGACCTGTTGGCCGCCCGCAGTGGGCGCTTCGGCTTCCATCTTTTTCCGATCAAAGAGAAAACGGCTTTTCGGGTTTCTTTTTCAGTGTTTCTGTATCAACAGAGGACGACTAGAGGAGCGCGAGGATCACCGCTGCCGATCACTCGAAGTGGGTCGACGCAAGAATCTGCCTCCATCAGCATTTCGGCACCTCAGCAGCTCGGCTCGTCCATTAATTTCCCCCCATTACCACGCATCATCTTCATCCGTCACCTCCTTGAATTGATTCAACCATGGCCCAAAACATGAGCGGATCGCCCCATCGCACCCGCAGAAAGGACAATATGGCACAGCAAGGCCTCAGGGATGGCGGCGGTTACTCGCGTGGGAATGTTGGTGGTAAGTCATCGAATCCGAGCAAGTCGTCCTCTCTGGCCTCCAAATCGGACAAGGCTCACAAGAGAGAGCACTTCACCAATGGCGGATCGTCGGGAAGCAGTGGGAGCCACGAGATCAAGGTCTCGCGCAACCCGCAGGCCTACTCCAGCGCGGTTAGCCGTTTTGCGGATTCAGACAGGGAGGACCGCGATGGCCCCTCTGATCGCACGCACTACATCGCCATGAACCTCATTGTACGCCCCTCCCCCTCAGTATAATCGCTCCACAAAAATCGCTCCTCAAGCAGGCTTGGCTCCTGGCACGTGCATCAAAGGCTACCGATTAACGCCTCTTTGTTACCACTTTGATTGCACGCAATGTGTGCATCGTGCAGGGCCAACAAGTGCGTGCCATCCTCAAGGACGGCACTGTGTATGAGGGCATCTTCCACAACCCCATTTTTGATCGCGGCTTCGGTGTCGTCCTCCACATGGCCAGGAAGAAGGTGCACTATTGGCGTCATCACCTTCCTCTCCTTCAGGCCGACCTGACCTGCCTGGACTCGGTCATCGTATGTGCAGGAGAGCTCGGACTCGGGGGTGGTGCAGACGCCGCCCATCGACCAAGTGACCGTCCAGCCGCAGGACCTCGTCATGCTCGACGCGCCTGAAGTGGCGTTTGTCGAGGACAGTGCCGAGTTCAAGAAGCAGATGATGCGCGAGGGCGGCTTCCGGACGGACACGGAGATCAGCGGCCGCGACTTTAGCGAGCGTGAGCTCGTCCCGTGGTCCGCGCCCGACGAGGAGGGCGGCCTCGGCGGTCTTGAAGAAGATCAAGGGTACTTTTTTTTTCTTTTCTTTTTTCTGTTCTTTTAATTTTTTTATTTCATATTGTGTGCGAAAATGATAAACAGTGTCTGATAAAAGCTGGGCGTGTGTGTTTGTGCAGCGCGCGCAACCGGTGGGACCAGTTCGAAGCCAACGAGAGGCTGTTTGGCGTTCGCACCACCTACGACGAGAGGGTCTACACAACCGAAATTGACAGACAGCGCGTCACGAGGGAGGTACGGCATCGGTCCCTTCTCCTCTGCCTTTTTCTTCGTCCTCATCATCATTAACCTCATCATCGTCGTCATCGTCTTGGTTGTAATGGGACACACATACAAGGTTGTGGAAAAGGCCATCCGGATCGAGCGGGAGATCAAGCTGCAGACGACGAGCAACATCCACTTGGCCGAGGAGCGCGGAATCGTCGCGCCCAAGGACGACACCGAGGACGAGGAAGACAAGTACTCGTCGGTGCTGCGCGAGCAAAAGGGCCCCGGACCCAAGTTTGGCGCCCAGTCCCAGAAGGGCGGTGGCGCCTACGTGGTGCCCGCCAAGCGCAAGGGCGAGGCTGAGGCGGCAGCAGCGCCCGTGGCCGAGCCGCGCGACGGCGGCAACAACAAGGCCCGTGAGCACGAGTTCCGCAAGCTGCGCCAGCGCGAGCAGGAGATCGAGCGTGAACGCGAGCGGGAGCGCGAGAAGGAGAAGGAGCGGGAGAAGGCCCGCCAGCGCGAGCGTGAGAGGATCGACCGAGAGCGGGCGGCCAAGGGGCTCGCGCCCTCGTCACCCTCGACGTCTGCAGCGGCGAGGGCCTCGTCGTCGTCTTCGACATCGTCGGCGTCGGCGGCGGCGCTGTCGTCGGGCCTCAGCCGCAGCACGACTTCGATTGCCAACCTGGCCGACGAGACCCACAGGGCGCCGCCATCGCCCTCAGTCCCCTCCAAGCTCACCAACTCGCCCTTCCGCCAGCGCTCCTTCTCCATGTCCAACATCAGCGCCGCAGTCGGTACGGCTCATTTCTATAATTTCTATATAATTCATATTTATAAATATCAAAAAGATAATAATGGATAGTTTGTACATTCCATTTCTACATATTTATATTTATATCTATTCTATGGCATGGGCGGGATTATGCGACGCCTCGTATGCGCGGGGCTTAATACGAAAAGACGAATCGGGCGCCGCCAACCCAGACCCCGAAGACCCGCAGTACCTGGAGAAGCTGCGCGTCCAGAAGCTCCTCACCGAGATGCGCGCGCAGGGCATCGATCCTCGCGCTGTACCCACCTCCTTCTTGCCTTTTGTTTAATTATTTATTTTCAATTATTTTCAAGTTTTTTTGGTCTTTTTGTTAATAATTTCGTTTTTGTTGCTGGACAGGCGGCGGAGAGGCTCAAGGAGCCCTTCCATTCGCCCATTGTGGGCCGTCCCGAGCAGCTCAAGTCCCTCGACCTCTCGCCCGCCGTCCCGCGCGTGCCTGGTACGACCCTTTTTTCTGAAATATTTTTTTAATTCCTTAAAATATAATTAATTTTTGTTCTGTCAGAATCGGTGCTGCAGGAGTTCCAGCAGTACAAGGAGCAGCGTAAGCGCTCGCTCTCGACCACGTCGCCCGCCGTGCCGACCAAGCAGGACATGGTCAACTTCTCCAAGGAGATCGAGAAGAAGACCTCAACCCCCAACTCGCCGGCGCTCCGTGCGCGCCGCGGCGACCACAACCACAACCCGATCGCGCCGTCGCCGCTGTCGCCGCGTCACGTGCTCGACGCCACGGCCGCCAAGCTCGAGAAGGAGGGCAGCACTACTACTACCACCACCACCACCAAGCCCAGCGGCCCGTCGACCTCGTCCTCGACGTCGTCGTCGGCCGCGCCGACGCCGGCGGCCACGGAGACGCCCGCGACCACGCCAGCCACGCTTGCCACGCCGGTCGCCGAGTCCCCGGCCTCGGCCAGCGCCGCTACTTCGCCGCGCAAGGACTCCACCCCGGCCGCCACCGCCGCCACGCCCGCGACCGCCGCGTCGACATCATCGGAGGCGCCGGCGGCAGGCGCCGAGGCCGCAACGGCGGACGGCCAGCCGCCGCTGTCCAAGATCCAGCTGCCGAGCCTCAAGTCCAAGCTCAACCCGTTCGCCAAGGCCTTCACGCCCAAGCGCCCGGCCGCCGCTACCGCCGCGCCTCCGGCCACTGCGCCGAACGCCTCGTCGATGGCCGCCACGCTGCTCTCTGCCGCGGCGGCCGCCGGCGCCGCCGACAAGTCCACCAAGCCGACGGTCGACATCAACATCCCGGTGAGCAGCTTCTTCGCGCAGGGCATGCGGCGCCTCCAGGACAACCCCGAGGACCCCGAGCAAGTTGGTCCGTTTTTTTGTTTTTTTTTTCAATTGATTTTTTTAACTAGTACTTTTATAGTTTTCAATATTCAATAATTCTATTTCCAAACTCATGATTCTTATTCTTATTTGAATTTGCAGCGCCGGTGTGGCCCTACGGGCGCGTGCCCTACAGGCAGGAGGAGAGCGGGATCCCGATGGAGGGCTACTATGCGCCCGTCCCCAACATGTCGCCGCTCCCGCCTCAGGGCCGCCACATGGTTCGCCCCCAAGGCCTGCGCGCGCCCTGTAGTAGTAGTTGTGGCGGTGGCGCTCACTGCGCGGCCCGTGTTGGGGGCGTGTACTGTATCGCAGGGCTACCCGCCGGTGCCCTACGTGACGTCGCCGCCGCCGCAGATGGGCTCGGCTCAGCCGGTCATGATGTTCCCGCCCGGCCAGCCTGTGCCCCGCGGCTTCGTGCCTCAGGGCTCCATCCCCGGCCCCGTACCTTTTCCCCTCCATTTTATTTTTTGTCATTTTATGTCTTGATTGATAGATTAAGTTATATGATTTATAATAACAGGCGTATTACCCGGGCGGTCCGGCCGGAGCTGGGCCCTACCCGCCGCACCTCTACTCGGCGCCGCCGGCCAAGGGCCGGATGGGTCCGCCCTACCCGGGCGCGCCGCCGCACGGCCACGGCGTTGTCCCGCCGCCGCACTCGCCCCACGCCCCGCCGCACTCGCCGCAGGGCACCCCGCCCCGCGGCGGGCAGGCGGCCACCGCCCCGGCCGGATACCCGCCCAACTCGCCTACGGCCTTTGGCGTCGTCCCGCCGCCGGACCACGGCGTCGTCCCGCCGCATTCGCCCCACGCCCCGACGGCGGCGCCCCACTCGCCCCACGCGCCGCGCGCCGGAGCCGGTCCGCACATGGTCCCCGGGCCCGGCCAGGGCCAGCCGCCGCTCTACACGTTCCCGCCGCCCGGCGCGCCGCACCTCCTGGGTGACCCGGCCGCCTTGGCCGGCGTGCCGCCGTCCATGGTCGTGCCCGGCCCGGGCATGGCCCCGCCGCCGCGCGGCGCTGGCGGCTACCGCGGCTACGGCCAACAGCCGCCTCAGATGGCTCAGCAGCAACCACAACAAGGACAGCAGCAGCAACAACAACAACAGCAACAGCGACCCGACGGCAAGTCGTCGACGGCGGCGGCCGTGCAGGCGCAGCCGTTCCACCCGCGGGGCGGGCAGGGCAGCGCGATCAACATCAACGCGGGCGCGTTCTACCCGGGCCAGCAGCGTGGCGGAGGCCAGCCGGCGGCGCGCGGCGGTCCGCAGCAGCAGCAACAGCAGGACAAGGAGCAGCGCTTCAAGGTGCCCAACACGGACGTCCTCCCGCACCAGTAGAGACCCACGACCGACGCCAAAATAAATAATAATAAAAATAAAACCTTAAAACGTGTTCGCGCCAGAAAGCGAGCTTCACTTGGTGTTCCATTTGGAGCAGCACTTGCTCTTCCAATTTCAAATGGCCACACCAACACCTTCCCCAATACAGCTCATGCCTGACACAGTAACAAAAGATAACTGGCTACTTGTCCCAGCAGCCAACGTTTACAGCACATTGCCCCTAATTTTTGAGGCCAGGCGAAAGTGCCAAGGTATCACCTTCATGTTCACATTAAGCCTGAGAGTGTGAGTGACCTGTTGGCCAAGATTGGCCAAGAGGAAGGTTATGAACATGAAGGGAGGATCCTCATTGTTGTGAAACTGTCTGTGCAGGATCAGTCAGCAACTGACATGAGGCCAGGGCTGCATGCTGCAATCCTCAAGAACCAGATGGACAACGTCAAAGGTGCGTCCCTCTACTACTTCATCTTCATTGGTTCTCATCATCGTTGTCTTCATGCTACTTGACGTGCGTGAAGCGTCGCTCAAGGCCCGCCCAGGAGAAGAGCCCATGGGCGAGCAGGGCAGCAGGTGGACGATTGAGCTGCTGCGCAAGAAGATCGACTGCTTCTCAACCCAGCTCTACGCCAATGTGGAGGCCAAGGCCACCGAGCTGCTCGACCGCGTGCTGCGGGCCTGGCGCGACGCTGCAGCGCACTTCGCTGATGCAGAGCCGCGGCAAGCCCGCATAGGCTGGGCGACAGCCATGTTGCGAGCAGGAGGCCGCACAGCAAGCCTTGTTATGGCGGCTCATGAGCCGTATCGCTGCGTTGTTGGAAGAGGATGGTGCTGTGGAGGATGACGAAAAGGGCCGCGCTGTGCTGCTCAACGCCTGCCTTGAAGAAACGATCGCGTTCATGGACGGCACGACCAAGAAGCACACCTTCAACACTGTTGTGCGCCCACTCGGTGGCTCTCTCTTCTTTTACTGAGCCTTCCATAAACCGTCTTCTGTAAGACAGACTTAGTGCACACAACCACAAGATTGGACAAATTCAAATGGACTGCCTCTACATGCACTGAGAACGTGCGTTGAGTGCCAATTTATGTCTCCAATAAAAGATTCGTGGAACAAGTGGTTTTGGCGCCAAAACTTGTGGCCTTACGTCAACGGCTAAAGAGATAAACGATGGAAGCCAGCGCAGCGGCCGCGCTTCGCCGAATGGAAGGTGAGAAGCCTGATGTATGGGTCCTCGAGTATGCGCTCTTTCACGAACTGGACGAGGCTGCGGGGAAAATCAAAGATAAGCTCAAATGTACAACCCCCCCTCAATTGTCAATTTACATAGTGTAGTGGTGTCACCAACGCTTGTATGCAGTGGCGCGCGAAACGCTCGAAACCTCGCCACTCTTCGTGCACATGAAGCTCAACGGGCTGCGTGGCACTATCAAGAATAAAGGACCCGACGAGTGGGTCAGCTGGCTGCCCGTTCTTGACCGGTGCAAGCCTCCCGACTGGGACTCGAGCGCCAACGCGACTCACCACGCCTTACTCAACGAGTTTAAGGCCCAGGTACGTCCCTCCTAGCAAGCGCTTTCATCTTTCTTGGAGCTCATCTTTGTTCTGGCCGTTTGGCGCCCCAGCTGGTCCTGCAACCACTGCGGGATGACCCACCAGAGATCCCGATCTTTGTGGCGCGGCGCAAGGAGTACACGCCTCATGGCGCCGAAGGCGCCACGCCGGCCGAGGCCGCGCTGAGCCAGGAACTGGCCGACCTCGCCCAGCAGCTGGTGCACCGAGGGCGCAAGCCGGTCGCCACGCTCCAGAAACAGCAGCAGCAAGAGAAGCAGCGGCGCATCATCGACGCCGTGCTGGCGCGCCACCCATTGGATACCTTCAAACAAGACGTCCTGGCCTATCTCGACCGCGTCAAGGAGCAGACGCCGCGGCCATTCCTCTACCGCGTCTACGATGACATCGTCTCTGGCTGCTACAAGCCCTCGGCGAGCGACCCCAAGCCACGCGCCGAACGGGACCTCAGTGCGGCTATAGTGGCGGACAGCGGGCGCCGCAGCTTGCAGGCCATCGTCGACCAGACCCAACCCGACGTCCAGCAGTTTCTCGCGCAGCGCCGGCAGCAGCAGGCCGGGGAGGCTTGCGTGCTCAAAACGCCCCCTCCAGCTCCACCGGTTGGAGACCAAGTGGCCGAGGAAGAGGACGAGGAGGAGGAGGAAGAGGAGGAGAATGAAGAAGTGGAAGTCTTGTTGAGGAGGAAGAGGCAGAGCCCAGCGAAGGGGAAGGAGGTCGAGGCCAAGAGGAAGGACAAGGGCAAGGATAAGCGCGCAGCCAAGGATGATGAAGAAGAGGAGGAGGAGGAAGAAGAGGAAGAGGAAGTGCAGGAGATCCCGAAGCCGTCGAAGGCCAAGGCCGTGACGTCGGGAAAGGCGCCTGCCGGTGGTGCGAAGAACACTGCCGTGCTCGCAAAGGACCTTCGCACCAAAGCCAACACCTTGCGGTACGCTTGCGTTCGAATTTGTGGGTTACATGTTTTTATTATTATTACAATTACAAAAATTAAAAGAACCTATGATTTTGTAGGGAACAAGCTAAGAAGGACGATCCGCTGCCGCGCCTTCTCGCCCGTCCGCAGCCAAGCGGCCCCGCGCCGACGGACCCCATGGCCATCGAGACCGGGCACGACCTCGCCCATGGCCACACCAGCGACGAGGAGCCCCGCGACAAGCACCCTCGCTCGGCCGCTCCCCGCAAGTGCGTATAGAATTCAATACACATCCCGCCCATACGTCCCCTCCTCGACTCGAGTTGGCTTACTCATCGCTCGGGTTGGCCGCCAAGCAGGATGACCGACCGCCACTCGTCCGCCACTCGCCTTACGTGGGACAGCGAAGACGGTGCGTCCTCGTCGACCTCAGGTTGGGGGCTCAGAGACTCGACCTTGCTCCGGCTCTGGACTCACACGCCGAGCGCGCGCACTCGAAACACACAGAGAGCCCGCTTAGGACGCGTGATAAGCCGGGCACAGCCCTTCGCGTTGTGGGCCACAAGCGCCGACGGGCCACCACGGCCGCGACGGCGGCGTCCGAGTCGGACACGGTCGACGGTGACGATCACGAGGAGGACGAGGAGGAAGAGACCGATCGGCCGCGCTCGCGGAGGAGGACCGTTGCTGTCGAGGAGGACCCGTACAAATTCAAAGTGCCCCACGACCCGGCGCGCCTCCCGAGCGGCCGCCGCCGCCGACGTCCGTGGACCGATGAGGAGATTGAGAATCTGCTCGAGGGCGTTCGCACGTGCGTTCCTTCAACTGCACTCACAATATTCATTTTTATTCATCATCATTTTTAAAACGATTTTGATCCTTTCTATTATTCATTACTTCATGTTGCAACAATGCAGGCACGGGCTGGGCAGCTGGGCTCGTATCCTCAATGCTTATGAATTTGGCCCCCGCACCTCAGTTGATCTCAAGGTACAGCCTCCCCTTTTTTGTTTTTTGTTTTTTTTTTGTAACATTTATTATTTTATTCTCCTTTTTATTATATTCTTTATTTTCTAAATACTCTTTGTGGTGGGAACAGGACAAGTACCGGAATCTGCTTCGGCTGCAGGCCAAGGAAGAGGAGCTGCACCGGGCCAAGACCGCCAAGCCCGCGTCGTTGACAAAGCCCAAGCAGGAGAAGACAGGACACGACGACAAGGAAGACGAGAAAGAGAAAGAAGATGAGGAGAAGTTGAACAGGAGGAGGCGGAACGTTCAGCGCGCGGCCGAGGAGGACGACTCCACGACCACCATGGGCACCAGCGAGAGCCAGGGCCGCGGCCGCGCCGAGAGGGACGATGAGCAGGACGGCGAGGAGGACGAAGAGGAGGCGACCAGCCCTGCGATTGCCACCACCCGCAATGACGCGCAAAAGGCCGTCGTCGGCGAGGCCGCGCCGCTCAAGCAGCGACGGCTCGAGGAGGAGCGGAAGAAGGCGCATCAGCAACAGCAACAGCAGGCGAAGCAACAACAGGCGAAAGCCAAAAACGGAGGCGGCGAGGAGGAGGAGGGCGATGATGAAGACGACAACAAGTTTCAGATTGTGGAGGAGGATGGCGACGACGTCGACGAGGAAGCCGGTGAAGAAGAAGCAGAGGCGGAGGAGGAGGATGATGAGGGAGAAGAGAACGGCAAGAAAGCAGGGACCAAAGATCTGTCATCACCGGCAGTGGCTGGGCAGGTGGCCAACAGCAACAGCAGCAACCCCCCGCGCGTGGCCAAGCGGACTCGCCACCAGGGCGGCGGCGGCGGCGGCTCGCTGCCATCGTCGCAGGAGCTGTCGGCCACGCCGTCGGCCTCGGCGCCCGCTGTGCTCACGACGACCCCTTCGAAGCCCGCCATGGCGTCCCGGTTAGCGCGGCGCTCCACGACCGCGGCCAACCGGACCAAGAGGGGCAACGAGCTCGAGGTCAGCGACTGATCATGTTGTTGTTGTTGTAGAAGAACAAGAAGTGCAAGGAAAAAGGGAGCAGATTTTTTATGTGATTTATTAATGTTGAGCTGAATATTTATCGATTTATCAAAATGGTCGACCATGGTTCCTCAGGAGTCGGCGTGCTGTACGGGCATGGGCAAATTGGCGCCGTACGAGCCGTTGAGATCCTCGACCTCCATGCGCTTGGACACGTAGAGCATGCAGTAGTTGCCGTACATCACGGAACCCACGTAGCTCGGCAGGCCGTTGGCCACCGCGTTGGCCTCAGCGTTCGCCAACACCACAGATTCCCTGTTATTCCGCAAATTCCAGTCAGAATAATTGTTAAAAAAAAATAAAATCTGTTGTCCTCTTTGCATTCTTGTGTAATCTGCTGCAGATGAAATCAATCATTTGCGCATTAAGTGAGGGAGAGCAGTACCTGCTGGGATCGAGGACATCCTGGCCAGCGGCGTACTTAATTTCGCCGGCCTGGACGGCGTACGAGAGACGGATGGCGTAGAGCTGCATGATGTAATCATCAAGCGTGTTGATGGCCGTGCGGACGCAGTTGAGGTCGTTGGTGCAGTTGGCTGCGGACGTGAGGTTGGCCACGGCCATTTGGCTCTTGACGAACTTGGCGTCGCGGTTCGCGACCTTGAGGACTTCCTGCGCGGCGTCCAGTTGCTGGCGAAGGTCCTCAACTGCCCGAGCGAGGTTCGCATTGACCTGCGCCTGGGTCAGTGGCAGCTCGACCACCGGCACGCGGTCGGCGCCAGTTGCGGTCGCGCTCACTGGCGCCAGGAGGGCGCCAAGGAAAGCGAGGAGAAGGACGGTCAGCAGGGACGAAGACATCATGAGGCTTGCTTGCGTTTGGGCGGTGGTGGTGGCAAAGAAGAAGAAGAGACCAGCGGAACAGCCAGAGGCCACCAAGGCAATTGGCGCGCAACCGGAACAAGGCCCAAGCTCCGGCCGACAACCAACCGCAGCCGCATTGGCGGAAAGGTTATAAACAAGCGCCAGTTGTTGTTGGCGACTGTCACACCCGCAGCCACCAAAGGCAACGCCGCAGCCGCGGAAGCTTGAAAGGGAGCACTGGAATGAAGTGTTCTTTGTTTCTACATCGGCACCAAGTCGAGCAAGTCGCCCGAGGTCCAGTAGGCCTGCCGCGTGACGCGCAGGGCCGCGTCAAACTCGATGAGGTAGATGGACGTGCTCATCACGCGCAGGCTCGCGTTGGAGGCCAACCCAAAGGTCTCGGCCCACTGCGCGATCTCCCGCCGGTGGAACGGATCGCACGTGTTCCACTGCTCGACGGACGGGTCGGGCATGGGCCACTGCCGGTCGTTTGCGATGCGGAGCGTCCAGTACTCGCGGTAGTCCGTGTGGTTGCCCTGCGAGGGGAACTGCAAGAAGAAGTAGAAGAAGACGAGCGTGCCTCACAGGTCAGGCACTTCCCACTCACCGGATAATTAAAAACAGGAGGAGAACGGATGATGTCGGTCTTACGAGGCTGTTGTCGTGCCACTCAAAGCCGGGGGCGAGGAAGCTCTCGACGGCGGTCCAGTTTACTCGGAACGGATCTAGTGGGCCGTCGAGGCCGGCCTGCGTGTAAAGCAGAGCGTCCAGGTCATCGCTTCGCTTCTTGATCTGAGCGCAGACCTCGGCCAGCTGCTGATCGGTCGGCACGCTGCAAGAGCCAATGACACAACAGTGGTTATATATTCTTGAGCATCAGGTAAAAGTGAGGGGAAGGCTAAAAACAACCTGGACTGGGCAAGCACAGACAGAGCGAACAGAGAAGTCAAGACGACGGGCCAAATAGCGAAGAGGAAACAGCTCTTCTTGTGCAAAGTCAGCATGCTGATGCGTGTTTGAGAATGAACAGCCTGCCCGTTCTTTCCCAGATGCGCCAAGCGCACACCATCTGCAGAATCTGACGCCGTTTGAAAGGCGCTTCGGCCTGAAGGCAAAAGGACAGGCCCAACCTACACCAAAAACGTCAGGATCCGGGCCCCTAGTGGAGCCGAAGGCAAACCTCGGCTAAACCGGTGAACGATTCATGAGCGCACGCTTCTTCACCCTAAGTTGGGGAACAGGCGCCTCAGGTTGCCCGTGGTCCACCACGCCTGGCGCGAGATGGTCCGGGTCGAGGAGTCAAACTCGGTGATGTAGAGGGAGGCGCTGGTCTGTTTCCGCTCGGGCTGCGCGCGACTGCTGTAGGTCTCACGCCACTGCGCGACGAGCCGAAAGTGGAACGGGTCGCACGACCACCACATCCTGACCGGGAGCTCCACCAGCGGGTACTCGTCTTGGTCAGCGTTGAGGGCCCGGAAGAAGCTCTTCGGATCCGTGTAGTGGCCATTGGAGGGGAACTGGGCGTGTGTTTTGTGCGCATCAGAGTTTGCTCTGGGGTGAGGTTGTGGGCGACATGGAAACGAGAAGGAAGCCGTACGACACTGTAGTCCTGCCAGATGAACCTGTCGGCGACCATTGCCAGCACGCGCGTCCAGTTGACGCGCTGCGGGTCCAGCGCGCCGCCGACGCCGTCCTTCGCGTAGAGCTCGCGATCAAACGCCTCGCTGCGGTTCTTGAGGTCCTGGCAGAGCAGGTTCTCGGGCAAGGGGGAAGCGCTGGGCGCAGCAGCTTGCCGCAGGCGCAGGCCATGTGCTGCGTTAAAGGCCAACAACCACAAAAGGAGGAGGCCCAAAGCGAGTTGCAACAAGCGACGTGGCCTCATGAGGAATAACAAAAAGAAAACCCAAAACCACCACCCCACGCGAGGGTGGGGCACGGCCACATGTCAAGATATGAAGGGACCAGCCAGATACGTTTGTTTGTGGCAGGAACCAGTCGGGCGAGGCAGCTTCACAACAGGAAAAACAGCGCCATGAAATGAGTACGTTGTTAAGTTACTTCGTAGGCACCCAGTTCTCGGCGTCGCCGTGTTTCGGTGGACAGTTCCCTAGGAGGCGGCAAGCGAGTCACTTGCTTTCGCCCAAACCAGCTAAGCCCACAACACAACGACCAACACAACTCGACCGGTTCACACACACCATGATGCCATCAGGCACCTCTCGAGGCTGGCGGAGGTTCGACTTCCCGCTCCTCCTTCTCTGCCTCCTGTGCGCTCTGTGGCTGCGGCCTGTGGCCGCCTACACGCAAGACGACGTGAAGCGACCGGCTGAGTGCGCGGCGGTGACCTACCCGCACGTCCTGCCTTCGCTCTCGGTGGTCATCACGACGCTGGACGAGGACCCCACGGTGCTAGAGAACACCGTCCGGTCGGTCCTCAAGTTCACGCCGGACCACCTTTTGCGGGACATCATCGTCGTGGACGACGCCAGCCAGGACCAGCCCGCCGGCCGCTACCTCATGCACACCTACGTCAAGGTGCGCGTCATCTACAACAAGGTGGGCCGGGGCGTCGCCGGCGCGCGCATGGCCGGGGCCGACGCGTCCACGGGCGACGTCATCGTCTTCCTCGACAGCCACATGGAGGTGACCGAGCGCTGGGCCGAGCCCTTCCTGCTCCACCTCCAGAACCACCCGGACAGCATCGCGTCGGCCGTCATCGAGGCCATCGACCAAGAGACCCACGCCTACAAGTCCAACTTCCCGCAGGTGAGCCTCGTCACGCTCCGCGTCCACGATCTCGCGTTCGTGTGGATGGGCTCCCCGCCCGCACGCAACATCACCGACAAGGCCGTGGCGACGCCGTCCATCCTGGGCGCGGCCATGGGCGTGGACCGCAAGTGGTGGGAGCGTGTGGGCAAGTACGACCCGGGCTTCGAGGTCTGGGGCATGGAGAACATCGAGATCGCAACCAAGGCCTGGATGTGCGGCTCGGGCGCCTACATCCTGCCCTGCTCCCGCATCGGCCACATCTACTGGAGGGGCAAACGCACGCGTGGGCGATACCGCTACCAGGACAGCTCCAGTTTTGTCCCCAAGAACAAAGCCCGCTTCGCCCAGGTAACCCCTCCGAGAGCCCGAAAGCGAAAAAATGAAAACGAAAACGAAAACGAAAACGAAAGCGAAAGCGAAAGCGAAAGGCGTGGTCATGGCGATGACTCACACTTGGAGGTCTGGTCGCGCAGGTCTGGATGGACGACCATGCGGACGGCATGTTGAAGCAGCTGGCTCGAGGCAATCTCACAGAGCATAAGCTGCGTCGTTTGCCCGGTCTCGCCAGCCGACACGAGCTGCGCCAGAACCTCAGCTGCAAGTCCTTCCAGTGGTACTGCGTGCATCTGGCGTCCAGCAAGTTTTCATTTTAATTTTTGATTCACTTACGACTCCTTTTGCCCAGGTATGTGGACAATGTGATCTTCGGCATCGCCAACAAGTGGGGATTACCGCCCCAGCCCGTAAAGAAGAAGACGGAAACAACGACCACGACAAAGGCCACCACTACGGCCTCGGCAGCCACGACGAGCAGTAGTGCCGCCAGCAAGACAGTGCAGAAAAACGACAAACCGCCGCCGCCGCCGGGTGTGGTGAACTCAACCAAGGCAGTGGACAAGCCGCCAGCGACGATGACGGCAACCACCAGCACGACCACCAGTACGTCTGTGCAGCCCAAGGATAAGCCGTTGGTTGTGGAGAAGTCCACCAAAGCCCAGGCGCCTATGACGCCATCTGTTGTGGTTGTTTGATGTAACAACAAGAAAAAGAAAAGGAAAAAGAAATATTGGTGCACACATTTAATATTACGAAAAGCGTTGAGGAACAGAATAAAAAAAACAAGATGATGATGCAAGCAGGGACGAGCGACGAAGTACAAGAAATGGAGGTGGGCGTGAGTGACCTCATGGTGGAGCTGGTCGCCTTTGTCTTCCAGTTTGTGCAGCCCCTCAGCCTTCCCGCTTGCCGTGCTGTTTGCCGCACGTGGAACCAAGTGCTCTCTCAGCGACCAGACCTTCTTCAACTGCACACCATCGAGCTGCCTTCCATGGCTTCTGGATATGTGTTTGCGGCACAACTGGCCGAGAAAGGGTGGCTGTCCCTGCGCCAGTGGGCACACCGAAATGGCTGCCCCTTGGGCAAAAGCACCTGCCACAAGGCGGCCGGGGCGGGCCATCTGGCCGTGCTCCAGTGGGCGCGCGCCAACGGCTGCCCATGGGACAAGACGACTTGCACGGAGGCCGCCAGGGGCGGCCACTTGGAAGTTCTCCGGTGGCTGCGTGTCAACGGCTGCCCATCGGACGAGATGACCTGCGCCGTGGCGGCTGCGGGCGGCCACCTGGCAGTGCTCCAGGAGGCGCGCCAAAGCGGCTGCCCGTGGGACGAGCGGACCTGCATCGAGGCGGCCAAACAGGGACATCTTGAAGTGCTCCAGTGGGCATGCCAGAACAACTGCCCGTGGGACAACTCCACGTACGCCTACGCGGCCAGCGAGGGCCACCTCGCGCTACTCAAGTGGGCGCACCAAGAGGGCTATCCGTGGGACAAAGCGGTTTGTTCCTGGGCAGCCTGGGGCGGACACCTCGATGTGCTCCAGTGGGCCCGCGCCAACGGCGGCCCGTGGGAAGACACGTGCACCTTTGCCGCCAAACAAGGTCATTTGGAGGTGATCAAATGGGCTCGCGCCAACGGCTGCCCGTGGAACCGGATCACCTGTGCCTACGCCGCCATGGGCGGCCATCTGGACGTGCTCCAGTGGTTGCGTGCCAACGGCTGCCCGTGGGACGGAGGGACGATCGTAGCGGCGACCCAGGCAGGCCACACAGACGTCGCTGAGTGGGCTCGCGCCAATGGCTGTCCCAGGCCATGAAAGGCTATCGGCCCAGACGAGGACGTGGAGAAGGCAAAGGAGGAAGTTATCGTTCAGAGAACACCAAACTTGAGACAAACATTCCAGCAAGAATACAGCTCAAAAAGAAAAAAATAAACAATATCTCACATATTGCAGGTGCGCACGCGTGTTACATGGCACACCTAGCTGAGGAGTTTGTGTGGATTGAGGAAGCTCGCTACGTGGCTCTGCGCTTCCTAACCCATGACACGTTCCTTTTTACCTTACAAGCTTCTTCTGAAAGGTGTTGATGAACATCCTGCGCTGGCTCGACGTCAGCGACCTGGGGAATGTGGCTTGTGTTTGTCGGGCATGGTGGGCTGTGAAACCTGCCCTGTGGCACAGCCTCTTCCTCGTACCTGCCCTTCTCCTCTGCATTGTCAACAACAGACACACTCATTGGATGGATGTCCTGTTGTGGGCTGATCAGGAGGCCAAGAGGACGGGCAGCCAAGGCGAGCATATCGGCTACTGATGACGATCATGAAGAACACCAGATTACCTCCTCTCTGGCACTGCTGCACTCCTCCCGGAAATGCGCTGCAAAACATGTATATTGTTCAAAGTCTAAACGATGCCGTCATCTGCAGAGGAACATCACCACCTTGTTTTCTGTGTACCATCCGGTGACCGACGACGTGGCCTGGGAAGCCCGCAACGGCCGCAAGCAGGTCTTCCCCGAGGGCACGCACCGATTTCGCTTCCGCGTGCTCTTTCCACGCACAGACATCCCACCGTCGACCACCAGGTACCAAAAAACCATCAATACAGCAAGCCCATGACGGTGATGACCATGCACCGCGACGCGCTCAAAGTCGCCCTTCGCAAGGCGGGGTTCTGGGTGGCCTCCACTGCCGAGGAGGCCCTTATCGAGCCCATCGTCCTCGACTCGCCACAACTGCTCCTCGACGACGACGAGAAGAAGAAGAAGGAGGACAACAATGGAAGCTTTGACATTTTATTTATTTTTATTGAAGTAAACGTCTTTTTATGTACAGCTTTGTGCATTGGTGGAAGAGGAGTCGCGGAGGGTCAAGCGAGGACGCTCTTCTTGAGGGCCTGGGCCAGGCCCCGCTTGCCGTGGTGGACGAACGTGACGGCCTCGCCCTTGCCCAGGAAGCAGTAGGGGTACATCCGCATGTCCGGGCTGCCCCGCAGGACCTCGATCCGCGTCTGGATCTGCAACCTGTTCTTGTAGAAGTAGAGAAACGACGACGGTGAAGAAGGAGAAGAAGAAGAAGACGATGACGAGCCCTTGGTGTTGGAGCCGGGGGTAACCGGGGCGAGAACGAGGAGGATGCCGAGGGTGTCACCCTTGTGCCACCGCGGCAGCTTCTTCTCGGCCAGGAGCGAGCCCCGCACGTAGACGTTGCCGTCGTTGTACCACCCGATGCCATGGTCCTTGGCCGTCCACCCGCTCAGGTACGACCGCGTCGTGTCGATCCCACTGGCGTTGGCAATCGTTGGAGGTCAGCGCAAACACAGAACAAAAGCGCTTGCGGAGGGCAAGTTGTGGAAGTAGTGTAGCAGGTTCGTACTCGTTGGCGATGCCAAAGGCCTGGTAGGTGGCGGCGGGCTCCTCGTCGATGCGCACTTCAAAGTAGTGCATGCCCTGGTTGACGCCGCGCGAGCCACGGACCGGGCAGTAGCTCGAGAGATGGCACTTGGCCGAGAGGCCGCCGTTGCTGAGCGTGATGTGGTCATGTTTGGCCATTTCGTCCCAGCCCCACCTGCTCACACCAGTCAGTGCGGCGACAGATAAAGAAGAAGAGGAAGGAGAGGAGGATTGTACCTGTAAACGCGTTTGTAGGTTTCGAGGGCCGGTTCGTCCGTGTTCTGGGCGGTGATGACGCCAAAGTCGCGTTCGATCAGCTGTCTCCAGACCTTGCTGTCTGCCGCTACTGTTCGCAGGTGCGAGCAGACCTGTTGTTGTCGTAGCCATCAGTTGTCGTCACCATGGGAGCGTCTTGTGTTCAAGAGCTTAGCCTCCCAGGCTCATAAAAGTCTAATGTTCCCACCCCGCGGAACAAATCTAATAATGATAATCTTCAGAAATGGGGACAACTGGCGCACCTCCTGAAGGCGACATAGATCGGTGTGCACAAGATATCCGCAGATCTCGACAAGGATCTCTGGCGGAAGGCTCAACAAGTCTTCGAGATGTGAAGAACCGAGGTTGAACGTCAGTGTTGCCATTCCCGCTTTTGCAATACTGCCCAACGCAACAGCCTCGCCACACCACTTGTCTTGCTGCTTCACGACCAGCGTGTCCGCCATTCTCACTCTTCCCCGCACTCGACTCTTTGCCTGTGTACACAACTGCTTTATCGTCTTCCTCGCGCAACCCCCCCTCTGTTGCTCCGGGTAATAGGCTCGAGATGCCGGGCGAACGGTTACAGTTCTTCTGCGGAATCTTGTTTACTGTAGACAGACGCATTGCTGAAATTTTGCCTCAAAATATTCCTGTAAGGCACACCAAGCTTGGTAATTAGGCGTTGCGGGAGTATTTTTCTTTCGGCAATGATGAGCGCAGAACAGCTAAACGAGCTGGCAGCGCAGGTGAGGGGCAGCGACCTGCGACAGCATCTTACGGCCGTGTCGCAGTTGCGCAAGTTGCTCTCACTTGAGACCAACCCGCCCATCAATGAAGTGATCGCCACGGGCGTGGTGCCCCCCTTAGTGCAATTCCTTGCCAACCATTCGACGCCTATGCTCCAGTTCGAAGCCGCGTGGTGCCTCACCAACATCGCGTCGGGCACGTCCGACCAGGCGCGCGCGGTCGTCGAAGCAGGCGCTGTGCCTCTCCTCGTCCAGCTTCTTGCGGCAGCGACAAACGATGATGTTCGCGAACAGGCCGTGTGGGCCTTGGGCAGCCTGGCGGGCGATTCGCCTCCGCTTCGAGACTATGTTCTGCAACAGGGCGTCCTCCCGCCACTCCTCGCCGCAGTGACCGAGGCCAGCAAACTGTCGCTCCTGCGGAACGTCACCTGGAGCCTGTCGAACCTGTGCCGTGGCAAGCCGCAACCCAACTTCGAGCTCGTGAGGCCCGCGCTGCCCACACTTGCGCGTCTCATCTACGCCAACGACGATGAGGTGTTGTCCGACGCCTGCTGGGCGCTCTCCTACCTCGCTGATGGGCCCGACGACAGGATCCAGGCGGTGATCGAAGCCGGGGTCTGTCGCCGTCTCGTCGAACTCCTCATGTACAAGCTGCTGTTCTCCACTTGTATGCTTGACCTTCCCTCAAAATGTTGACCGTCGGTGCGTGATGATGCGTCTTGTCCGAAACAGGCACGTCCAGGACAGTGTCAAAGTACCTGCTCTCCGCGCTGTGGCCAACGTAGTCACGGGGGACGATACGCAGACACAAGTCGTGCTCAACGTCGGTGTCCTGTCCCATCTGCACTTTCTTCTGCACCACCGCAAGAGGAGCGTGCGCAAGGAGGTGTGTTGGGCCATCTCCAACATCACCGCTGGCCCAACCCCCCACGTCCAGGCCGTCATCGACGCCAACATCATCCCGCAGCTCATCCATCTCCTCCGTGATGGGGAGGGAAGCAGGCAGGTGACGAGCGGCTTCCAGCTGACGTCAGAACTGGAAGTGCAGACGGAGGCCGCTTGTGCTCTCGGAAACGCCATCGGCAGTGGCAAGCCGGTGCAGGTGCAGTACATCCTGGCTCAGGGCTGTGTGCAAGCCTTGTGCCAGTTCTTGTCCCTCGCAGGCAACCGCCACAGCGCTGTTCTCGTGGCGCTGGAAGCGCTCGACAACGTCCTCCAGGCCGACTCGACGTCCGGCTCGAAGCAGCTCATTGAAGACGTGGGCGGGCTGGCTCTGATCGAGCAGCTTCAGGCCTCGAGCAGTAACGACAACGTGCAGGCCAAGGCGGCCCATATCCTGTCCACCTACTATGGCTTACAGGTGGCCGAGCGTGACGACATGGAGGACGACCTTGGCCCAACAACAGAGGCAAGCACCCCGCCATTCACGTTTGGTGCTTTTCGTTCGGCGCTGCCCTGATCCCTCGGATCACGTCTTGAAATGCACACAATCGAGTGCTGTTGAGCGACCCCTAGGGGTCCTATGAATTCTTTTTGTTGTAGCCCCTTCCTTTTGCCAGAGACAGGTAGAGGGACGAAGCAAAAGATGAAGTGGAGCAAGCAAACGAAAAGGAGAAGGATACGACACGGTGGATTCCCGGGTGGTCGCCCACCCCAGTACTAACACCGCCTGGCGCAGCTTAACTTCGCTGTTCGGATGGGAAGCGGTGCTTTCTCCGCAGTATGGCCGTATCCGTCATTATCATATTTATCTGCCGCTGTGACCGCTTCCCCGTTTGATCTGTGGGTGATGCCCATTGCGCCATCTGTAAAGGGTGATGACTACAACATCAATGCCATTAACTATTCGATCTTACAACAACGTCCTCACCATTGCGCGTGTATTCACAGGTTTGTTGTGTTGTTGTGCTGCAATGGCGGCAAGGTTGAAAAAGGCAAGTTGGATACAAGTTGATATTGTTGTATTTACTGGAGAGACAGATGATACAGGGCTGCCAAGGCGACGTAGTCACTTAGAAGCACTTGCGGTGGACAATGCTGGGACCCGACTCGTCGTACTCCTCCTTGGAGATCCACATCTGCTGGAAGGTGGAGAGCGAGGCCAGGATGGAGCCACCGATCCAGACGGAGTACTTGCGCTCAGGCGGGGCGATGATCTTGATCTTCATGGTCGACGGCGCGAGGGCAGTGAGCTCCTTCTGCATGCGGTCAGCAATGCCGGGGAACATGGTGGTGCCGCCGGAGAGGACCACGTTGCCGTAGAGGTCCTTACGGATGTCAACGTCGCACTTCATGATCGAGTTGTAGGTGGTCTCGTGGATGCCAGCCGACTCCATGCCGAGGAACGACGGCTGGAAGAGGGCCTCAGGGGCGCGGAAACGCTCGTTACCGATGGTGATGACCTGACCGTCGGGAAGCTCGTACGACTTCTCGAGGGCCGACGAGGAAGCAGCAGTGTGCATCTCCTGCTCGAAGTCGAGGGCGACGTAGCACAGCTTCTCCTTGATGTCGCGGACGATCTCACGCTCGGCGGTCGTGGTGAACGAGTAGCCGCGCTCAGTGAGGAT
>NAVB01000099.1:0-25589 GCA_002179805.1 Acanthamoeba lenticulata | reverse complement strand
TTTAATAGTTTTTTTGATATTTATGTTGGATATGTGGTATTGGTGGGCTGATAATTTATGATATATGTAGTCTTGTGTCCTTGGGTTTTTTTATCAGCTAGCTGGTAGGCCAACAAGATTAGTTCAAATTTCAAAAAACAATTTTGTGCACAGTTCAACAAGGAAAATATGAGAAAAGCATTTCGAGGAAATTTGCCTCAGTCGTTTTTCTCGGGGTTTCACCGCCAGATTTCGCCATCCTCACGAGACATGAGAAGATCGGCCACGCTTGCAGCTTCATCATGGAGTAAAGCTTCTCGCTCTATTTCGGTTTCAAACTCATTTCCTACTTCCACCCTTGCAACATCTTCATCGCGCCTCATTTCCTCTTCCCCCTTAACGTCGGCCCTCTCGCTGATCAAGGCGCGAACTCCTACCTCGACCTCGTCTTCACTGCTCACCCGATCATCTCTTTCAGCCTCAAAGCCTAATGGGCGAGCTCAGCTCTCTCAGGCTGCGGAGCCTTCATCCCGTGGCTTCGTCCTTGGCCGCACGTCGCTCAATTCGACGACTTTACTCGCCCCTTTATCGGTGGCCGCCGGACGAGTCGAAGGATTGGCTAGCACATCGACCAAGGCTGAGGCTGAGGAGAGCGAAGAGCCGTCGTCACGGCGTCGACCATCGCCAACTGCCTCGCCACCAGGGCAGGAATTGGCCGCCACTCCGCTGTCAACTGCGGAGGAGGCGCAGCCGCCCGAGAAGCTGGGCAAGGTCCGCACCTTCATTAAGAAGTATGGCGCTGTGGGCGTCGTGACCTATTTTGGCCTCTACGGCGCCACCCTGGCCTCCTTCTATGGAGCCTACTCGAGTGGCCTTCTCTTTGCGGGTGATGTCGTGGGCATCATCGAGTACCTCCATCTGGGGTCCGTCTTCGATGAATCGCTCCTCACTCCCAAGGTGGGCAACTTTGCGCTGGCCTGGGTCTCGACCAAGTTCACCGAGCCGCTGCGCTTTGCCATCACGCTCGCTATCACACCTTCCATCTCGCGCTGGTGGACTGGCCACAAGCTTGAGGTCGCCGAGAAGGAGAAAGAGAACAAATCACGCCCTTAACATCGCAATTCCAATTGAATGAAAGATGAGGATTAAAAAGCAAAGGACTTCCATCTATCCTACAACGCGAGAGGCTGCGCCTTAAGCGCTGCTTCAATCGCAATCGCTGATTCGTTGGAATCGTGGCACACGATTTGTTGACCCAAACCCGGAAAAAACCGGCTGTCTCTCAACCAGGCAAAGAAAAGAAAAAAAACAAGCTTCTCGCCAAGGATTTGAACCTCATGGCGATGCAGGAGGCGAGAGAGAAGGGCAATGACGCCTTCCGCAAGGGCAACCTCGACGAAGCGCTCAAGTACTATGAAGAGGCATTATCCTTTTCTGTGACGATGCCGCAGGGAGCGGCGATGGGTGGGGTGAGCGGGGTGCTCCAAGCCCGAAGCAGTACGGCTCAAGGCGGGCAACAGCTCATTCAGTGCCTCATCCATGGCAACATGGCGGCAGTATACTTGCTCAAGTCGGAATGCATCAAAGCGCTCGATCATGCCTCCCGCTCCGTGGCCATAGACCCAGCCTTTGCCAAGGTAGCCGCTTCCTTCCGCTCCTGGCAGAGTATGCTGCTGACTGACCTGCTCTACAGGGACATTACAGGCGCGGTAAGGCTCTAGAAGGCCTGGATAAAATGGAAGAAGCTGTAGAAGCCTATGCAAAGGCGCTACAGGTGACTCAGCCCTCTGATGAAGCCGCACAAGCAGAGGTCAAGAGCTGCCTTGATTCAGCTCGGCTGGCGGTAGCCTGTCGCACCTTCTTCGATGAGGCTGCCAAGGGTACACGCACGCTTGAGTCTGCGGTGGAGGTCAAGTCCATCGACCGCACCAAGGGCCGGGGCGTGTTCGCCGCACGTGCCGTGGCCGAAGGCGAGACTCTCTTGCAGGAGCGGCCGCTGGTCAGCGCGATCAAGTTCGCGCCACACTTCATCATCGCGGGCCAACCGTCCAGGCGCTTGTTCAAGTGCTGCCACAACTGCATGCGCTACGTGGACGATTTTGACTGGGGCGCCTACTTTGGCACCATGCTCAAGGGAATTGAGGCCACCAAGGCCGCGCCTAACCCGGCCAGGTCGCTACCGCCCGACGTCGACACCTTTGCCGTAAGTTTGCTGATGTGTCTCGCAAACAACAGGCCAAGGCTTACCCTCATGAGCGCGGCTATCATGTTGTGAGTTCAGAGCGCCCTGCGCCAGGGACAACAGATCGCCGAGGCGGTGATCCAGAAGCAGAGCCCAGCCGTGCCCTGCCCGCACTGCGCTGGGGAGGTCTCGAAACCCCCGTTGGCGCTGTGGCAGTCGGTCTTCCGGGTCTACCCCGGCATGCCGCCGCCTGAGTCCTACGAAGAGGTATCCTTCTCCTTGAGCCTCTTGCATCCTCAACAACATTCATGCTTACGACCGGCTTTTGAGCTACACTAGATCTACTGCACCGAGGCTTGTAGGAAGGACGCCTGGGAGAGCTACCACCAAGTCCTATGCCCAAGCCAAGTGGCCCAGGAGTCGTCCAAACTCTGTGCGCTCATGAACTTGCTCATCATGTACCGGTATGGTGCTGTTGTTGCTTCTTCTCTGAGGCTCGTGCGCGTGGTTGGATACTGAATCTCTCTCTGCACGGTGTGTAGAGAAGTGGGCCACCACACGGTCGGGATGATGCTCAAGATCTTGGCCCAGCGCGTGATCCACATGAAAAGCAAGAATTCTTCGAGCGCCTCCGACGTCTTCCCGATGGACCTCTTCGCCACCGACTCAGATGGTACCACCTAGATCATCCATTGAAGAACGAACAAGAGATCAAGCCACTCACATCGTCACCACCTCGTAACCGTATCAGAGGTGCCGCTGCCTCCGCAGAGAGTGTTCAACGACGAGAAGGGCCAGTTCGTGGAGCCCTCGGCTGCCGACGTGGAGCATCAGCAGAACACGCAGCGCCACATCTGCGACCTCATGCAAGTCCTCTTCCCCGACCGTACGTCTCTCTGACACATCATCTTACTTCTTCTTCTTCTTCTTCTTCATCACCATCATCAACCTCATCACCTTCGCACCAGTGACCTGGCCGGCCTACCAGCGGCTGCAGGCCCGGATCGCGATGAACGCACAGCAGTGCGCGGTGCCCAGCATCCCGCGCGAGGTCGCGGCGGTGCTGCGTCGCTGCTTCCCCACGGAGGACCTCGGGTTCAGCCTCCAGACCGGTAACCTCCTGCCCTCCTCCAGACGTCCTCCGCCTTCATCTTCCTCTTCCTCTTCCACAATAATTGATTTTTTTTCGAACAGAGGGGGTGGGACTCTACGCGGTGGCGTGCTCGATCAACCACTCGTGCGTGCCGAACGCTTGTCACGCAGTCAGGAACCAGCAGGACGCCGACGATAACAATAACACCATCGTGCTCAGGTCATTCTTCATCTTCAGCTTCATCTTCTCTTCACCTGCAACTTGCGCTAACCCAAAACCTGTTGCGGAGCGCAGGGCGATGCGCGGGCTGAAGAAGGGCGAGGAGGTGACCATCGCCTACTTGGACGAGAGCCGGGGCGTCCTCCCCAAGAGGGCACGACAAGACTTTTTGTGGCGTAAGTTCCTCTTCCGCTGTCGATGCCCGCGTTGCGAAAGCGAGACGTCATGATGAAGCGGCGCCTGAACTCTTCGTCTACTTCCTCTCTTGACGAGGTTACTGGTAGAAGAAGGAAATGTCTTTTTTTTCTGCCAATTTAAGTTTTAAAAATGCAATAATAACCACACCTAATGGAGGATCGGCGAAGGTTGGTGTTGGTCTATGACGACGCGGGAGTCGGGCGAAGGAGCCTAGAGCACACCCTACACAGTCTGCGGCAGCATCTTGATCAAAAGCGCTACGTGATTCGCTGCATCGACGCCGCTGGCGTGCGTGCCAAGGAGGCGCGCTGGCTGGACGAAGCGGACCTCTTCGTGCTGCCGGGCGGAGCCGACGTCCCCTACGACCGCGCCCTCCGCGGCGCGGGCAACGCCCATCTCCGCCGCTTCGTGGCCGAGCGTGGCGGGCGCTTCCTGGGCCTGTGCGCAGGAGGCTATTACGGCGCCTCGCGCGTCGAGTTCGAGACGGGCTGCAGCGGCGCCGCTGAAGCTGGGCTCGACGTGTGCGAGGACCGCGAGCTGGGCTTCTTTGCTGGCACCGCCCGTGGGGCCCACTTCCCCGGCTTTGCCTACGCCAGCGAGCGTGGCGCGCGGGCGGCCCGCCTCGACGTCGTGGCGGACGTCAAACTGGACGAACACGGTGGGGAAGAGGGCCTCAGCAAGATGCAGCGGCCCAAGGTGGTTGTTTACTACAATGGCGGCTGCCGTTTCGTGGGCGCTGATCCCTCTACCACGCCACTTGCCTACTACTGCCCTGACGACAAGGAGGACAATGACGAAGAGAATGACGACCGCGGCGGCGACGTGGCCATCATGGAGTGCCGCGTAGGGAAGGGCGTGGCCATCCTGAGCGGCGTCCACCCGGAGCACGACCCGCTCTTGCTGCAGTCCTCGTGGTCGACGGAGATGGCCGGAACAGGTCGAGAACAAGAACAAGACCAGGAGGAGACGCGCCTCCGGGCTGCCCTGCTGCCGCCGTTGGTGGCGGGCGACGGCCAGCGGCAAGCCCTCCTCCGGGCGCTCCTCAGCCGCCTGGGCCTCGTGCTCCAACAACGACTTCCCAGCGAACATGATGCTCGTTGTCATTTAAATTGACATCAATAAATAAGGGCTGTACAAGGAGCCGAGAGAGAGAGAGAGCTGGGTCAAGCTGAGGCGGATGAGCGCCAGCAGGCGAGGAGCGGGCCGTCGGCGAGGATGGGGTCCTCGTCGGGCAGGGCCAGCGCGCGAATGCGTGCGTCGGCGGCCGGGCGCTCGTCAGGCCGGCCGTAGTTCATGTCCACCTTCTGGCCTCGTGGGTAGAACCCGACCACGGCAAAGTCGTCGGTCTGGTGGAGGCACTTGTGGGCAACACCAGCTGGAATGATGATCGCATCGCCAGCCTCAACCTTGAGGCTGATGCCATCGTCGCCGCCAAACTGGACGGTGGCGCTGCCCGCGTAGACGCCTTCAGAATTGATGAGTGTTTAGCGAGATGTGAGGACCCGCGAGCTGCGCAGCAGTCAACAAGATAAAAAACGAACCTAAAGCCTCGTGGGCCGTGGTATGGTAGTGGTGGTAGGGATAGATGCCGTCGCGCCAGGCGTCACCCCAGGAGTGCTCTGCGGCCAGGCGCTCAAACACGGCCGCGGGGTCTCCACCGGGTGGGGCTGTCAAGTCGACCGCCTTCTCATAGACGAGCAGGGGCAGCCTGTCGTTGTTGGGAAAGCCCTTTTCGTCGTCTGCACCTCAAAAAATCTGACGATTAGTGCCGGTGTGCGGGTTTCGATCAGGCGAACTTGGCACCTCTAATGAGAAAAGAGTGGATGCGGTGTGAGCCCTTCTGGATGACGGAGTGCGACCGCAGCAGGGGGCACGTTGTGTGAGCTTCCATGCTTTCCTTGTCTTGCAGTTTGGTTTTTTCTTCTTTTGCCCCGAGCTCTATGGCCACGTCACGCAGTGCGTTCTTACTCTTGTGGAAAGGCTTAGTGGTGGTGGGGTTGGTTCTCTTTGTTGCCCACATACTTGATTTCACTCCCCTTCTTCAGTCATCTGAAGCAAGTTTGGCTTCTCAAAGAAAAGCAGAACTTTCATCTCTAGCTGGAAGGCCACTGAACTTGCCTTCATTAGACTCGATTGATTTGCGAAAGCTCAGCGTGGAACCTCTTGTGAAAGAGTACATGTTCCGTGCCAAACCGCCCACTCCAGCCACCGTCGAGGACCGCTCGCACATTGTGCTACTTCCATACGCGCTGCGCGGCTTCTTGTGCGCTCTCAACGAGCTGGATGAAGATACGTGCGAAACCACACTTCCACTACGGGCCACCATGGACGCTGTGTTGCCTCCAACAAGAATCTACCTTGACGTGGGTGGCAACGTCTTCCCCTCCAGTATTGGTTGGATGCAGACGCATTATCCTGTCACCTTCAGCCGCATCTACACGTGGGAGGTTCAGAAAGACAAGTTTTTTATCCCCCCAGCAGAGCAGTTGGCACAGCAGTACAACATGACACTTGTCGAAGCCACCCACTGGCAGAACAGCATAACCTTCTACAACAACAAGGTATCAGCTGAACCCACCGCAGACGACAACACCAACTTGGCCGACTTCCTGCTTCAACACGTGCGAAAGGAGGACTTTTGCGTCGTCAAGTTTGACGTTGGTGGCCAGGAGTGGCAAGTGATACCCCAACTGGAGGCCACAGGTGCTCTCGACTTGATCGATGAGCTTCTGGTAGAGGTCCACTTCCACCACCCTCTGATGGAGCCCTACAAATGGGGGTATCACAAGCACACCCTCGATGAAGCAAATGAACTTTGTCAACACCTACGCTCCTTCCCTGGCCTCGTGTTCCATTACTGGCCTTAATAAAAATAAGTAAGTAAATAAATAAATAAATAATCAAACACAAAAAAATCACGATTCGAGACGGCCGAGGAGTGCATGGAGGGCCTCCATGTGTCTGAAGGCCAGCCAACTCAGCAGGCTCTCGTGCTGCTCGTTGTGTGCGGCCACGTTGTTGTGGGCCAGTTCGTGGCACATGACCATGTACCAGTAGCGCACGCACTCGGACCGTCGCCTGTATGAGTGTGGGTGACATTTTAAATAATAATAATAAAAAAGCGAACAAACGAATGCACACACGTACTGGAAGCGGAGGTCAATAAAGACAGACAGGTTGAAGTAGAGTGCGTTCGCTCGGTTGAAGGCGATCCGCCGGCCCGTCTGCCCAATCCACATGTGCAGCGCATTCGCCGGAATCCCAAACACGCCTGTGCGCATTCATGTGGAACGAGTGTGTTGGTACGTGTGTGTGTGTGTGTTGTGCGGTGCGTGTGTGCGGTGGGTGCCGTGGCGCGTACCGGCGAGCTGGATGAGCATTTGCGCCATCTCCCGAGCCGCCTGCTCGTGCTCCGCGTTCTATCGCGCGTGTGCGTGAGTGACAAGCCGCACACACGCACACAGCACACACACGCGCGTGGAGGGAACGAACCAGGGCGCAGCCCTCCTCGAGGTAGAGCGCGAGGCCGTGAACGCGCTCGACCTGGACCAGCGTCTGGGCCGGGAGGACCTCACATACGTAGGAGACCTCCTCTCGTTCGCTCGGCCGCTGTTGGATCACTTGCGCCTTCCCATCGGCACTCTCGCGGCTCACGCCCTGCAGTGCCCGCTGGGCCTCCCTGCGCACAACAACGTCATCATCTTGACGATGAACAACAACAACAACAAGAAGAAGAAGAGGAGGAAGGACGTACGTCTCCATCTGGTGGTACATGCGCTTGCCGTCGACTCGGTCGTCGGCGTCGTAGCGGACGCGGCTCACGATCTTGGCGCCGCCAGACGTCTCCACGGCCGCCGCCGGCACGGGCGGGGCCGCCTCCGCAGGCGTCTTGGGCTGCATCTGCAAGGCCGGCGGTGCCCGCGTTGGCGGCGGGTCGCGGCGCAGCGGCGACTGCGGCGGCGGCGTGGCCGCGCCGCCGGTGACCACCGCGTCCCACAACGACTGCAGGAAGCCCGACGCCGGCCGCTTGGCCGCCATCGTCGTGGTCGTGGTCGTGGTCGTCGGCGGCCGGCCGGCGGCCGTCGAGGCCGTGGCAACGCCGCCGCCAGCAGTCCGTACCACCGGGTCAGAGGCCGCCGCTGCCGACGACGAGGGTGACGATGACGCCGACGCTGCGGCGGCCGTTACAGGCGGGGCTACGACGCCAGCCGGATAGACGACGACGGCGGCCGTCCCGGCGGCGGCGGCGGCAGCCTCCTTAAGGTGGAGGAGGCGGTCGACAGGCCAGCCGCGCTTGCGGAGGGTCGGGAGGGGCGTCTGGAGGAGCATGGCCGCGAGGAGGGCGTCGTCGTGGACCGACTTGCGATAGAGGAGGCCCACGAGCTCGGTGCCCACGTCGAAAAAGTCCAACTCGGCGGTGGAGGCCGCGCTGGACGCCTCGACGATGAAGAGCGACGCCCTTCCGGGGCTCGTCATCACCGAGGCCACGGCGGCCTCTTCCGTCACGCTCCGGCCCTTGAACGTCAGCACCCGCTCGATCTTGGCCACAGAATACACCTTCATTCTTGACATTTTTCACATATTTCAGTCAACAATAAAATAGCAAATAAGAATTATAAAGGAATTTTTGAGGTACTTGGCGAGGACGTCGTCGGCGTTGGAGCGGAGGTTCCTGCGGCGTTGGCCGTTCATGTTGTGGAGCAGCAGCGGCGTGCGGTCGGTCAGGAGGCGACGCAGCCGCTTGGCCCTGGGCGTCGTCTCGCTCGGCTCGCCCCCGCGGCGGCAGCTCGTCTGCACATCACTCGTGATCCACTTGGCCCCTGCGCGTGTGTGTGGTGTGTGTTTGTGTGTGCGGCGCGTGCGTGTGCGGCGCGCGTGTGTGCGGTGAGATACGACACACACGCACACACACACACGCCCACAGCAAGACAAGGCGTACCGAGCTTCTCGTACATGGCCTCGAGGGCTGACGACGAAAAGGCCGCCGCCTCGCCGGCCGTGTGCGGCACGCGCGGGGGATTGAACAGCTGCGCGAAGCGCTCGTTGTCGATCAGGTAGCACTCGCTCGCCTTCTTCAGCACCGCCACGTCCTCTCTCTTGTTGGCCTCTTCTTCATCCTCCTCTTCCTCTTCTTCCTCGTCCTCGGTCTTCTTCTTCTTCTTCTTCTCGTCGGGCGTGACCTCTTGCTTGGCCGTCGTGGTCACGTCGTCCTTGTACTGGAGGGCCAGGCAGAACGGGCATTGGGCCAGCTGGGCCACGAGCGTGGCCGCGGCCTTGGCCTGCGCTGCTGTCATGGCCGTGGCCGTGGCCGTGGCCGTGGATGTGGCCGTGGCCGTCGTGGCGGCGACGAGATGGGGAAAGGCCGCAGCGGCAAAGCGGGCGAGGAGGCCCAGGTACTTGGCCACGCCGTGCTTGGCCACATAGCGCTGGTGGTGGCGCATGAGGTTGTTGGCGAACTGCTCCGGCGTCGGGTAGGCCTCGACCCCGAGGGCCCGCAAAAAGGCGTTGGCCTGCTCGCCAAAGTCCACAAAGTCGAGCAGGTTGTCGAACTCCTCCAGGGCCGACCGCCGGGCGGCCGCGGCGGCAACGGCCACGGCGCTAGCACTGGCCGCCGCGCCGGCGCCGCCGCTGGCGCCGTCCGCCGCGGGCTGGACGGCCGGCGGCAACTGGGCGCTGCGGAGCTCGGCGCGCTCCTGCTCGGCCTCCTGTTCGAGCCGCTTGAGCTCCTTCTCGAGCTTGGCCTGGTCGGCCTGCAGGGCCTGCAGCTGAAACACGTACTGCTGGTGCTGCGCAAACTGCACAACGCGATCGACGTCAGCATGATGACGATGATGACACTAAACAAGGGAGAGGACCTGGGTAGAGCCGACGACGGCGGTGTTGGGGAACTGGCGGGCGAGCTTGGCCCGGAGCTTGTCGTCGGCCGAGGGCGGTGCGCTCCGCCGGACCTCGAGCTCGCGCATGGCCGCGCGGACTCGGGCCAACCGCGCCTCGGCCTCGCGTCGCTGCGCGTCGCGCCGCTCGGCGTTCCGAACCAGCTGCAGGCCACCGCCGCTGAGGCCGTCGGTCACAAAGACCTCGTGTGCCGAGGCCATGCGGGCGACGGGCCGGCCGTGGGTGAGCGGGATGAAGGGCGTCGCAAGGAGGCGCCGGCGGTCGTCGCGGGTGAACTCGGGAAGGCGGCCATAGAGGTAGGCAAAGGCCACGGCCGCGCGAGTCGGGTCGCGCGGCGGCGCGGCGGCCAGACGCTCGACGAGGTTCGCCAGCGGCGGTTCTTCGGCGGCGCCCAGGCGCTGGGCTAGCCGGCGCCACGCGGGCTCGACCACGGGGACGCCGCCGAATGGCGACGCGTCGCTCGTGACGCACTCGACCGGCGCGCAGAGCAGACGCCGCTCGCTGGGCTGGGGCTTTTGCTCGCTGGGCTGCTGGGCCTCGGCGGCCTGCCCCTCGATGGGCGGCCGGAGGCGAGCCGGGAGGAAGCGGGCCGAAGCGAGGACGGCGCCGTCGGGCGCCGAGCCGAGGAGAAGCTCGTCGACATTTTCGGCCATGTAGCGCAGCACGCGCTCACGCTGGGCCTCCACGACCGGGTCGGCAACGACGGCAACGTCGGCGACGACCGGGTAAGATGACGCCAGCTGGATGAGGGCGGGCAGGGTGGGCTTGTCCAGTAGGCCGATGCGGCGCAGCAGCTGGGCCTGCTTGGACCGCGGGTCCAGCGGCTGGTGTTGAGCCTGTTGAGTGGCCTGGGTCTGGGTCTGGGCCTGGGCCTGGACTTGGGGCTGGGACTGCGGCGCGTGAGCCCAGTCGAGCACGACAAAGCCGAGGCGCTTCATCTCGTCGCTCGGGAAGAAGAGCTCGCTCGCCCGTCTGACCGTTCCATCTCGCACCTCCTCGAACTCAGCCTCAAACTCGGCCGCCGCCGTCGACCTCCGCGCGGCCGTCGCCGTCGCCGTGCCCACTGTCGCCGACGTTGACGTTGACGTTGACGACGATGAAGAGGTCCGACGCTTGTAGATGACAGCTGGAAGAAAGGCGGCGTTGGCGAGCAGGGCCCAGTCGGCCGGGGTGAAGGCCGACTGCTGGCGGGTGAGGTAGTCCACGAGGTCTCGCACGTTCCAGCGGAGCTGCTCGAGCCGCGCGAGCACGAGGCGCAGGTCGACCGTGTCCCGCACGCCGAGGGCACGCAGGAGGGCCTTGGTGGGCCCGTGCCGCACCAGATCGGCCCGCACGTGATCGATGTCCGAGAACAGCCGCACGGTCGGGAAGTACACCTCCTCCGGCCTCTTCAACGTCGTCATCGTTGCGGCCGTGGCCGTGGCCGTGGTCGTAGCCGTCGCCGTCGCCGTGGACGTTGGCGCGTCGGAAGTGGCCGGGCGGGGCTCGACTGGAATGCAAGGAATTTGGCGCAGGACAGAGACGATGTCGAGCTTCTGGGCTTCGGGAAGCTGAGGAAAGAACTCGGCGATGTGACGCAGGACGACGTCGGGCCCGGCCGTGGCGCCGTCGTCCCCGGTCGTCTGACGCGTCAGAAGCTGCGGGTGGGCCCGGACGTGGGACCACCAGTCCCACGCCGTGAGCTCGCGCCAGCCCAGCCGCCGGAGCTGCGCCTTGTTGTGGGTGTGCAGCGCGCCAGCCAGCTCGGCCGCGATGCGCGGGTCCAGCGTGGCCGGCGGCAGCGGCAGCGACGATGCGGCGCGGCTGCCGACGACGTAGCGCACGTCGCCCATGTTCTGCCGCACGACGATGACGCCGGCGCTGTTGTCGTTGTCGCGGACGATGACGGTGAGGCAGGCCAGGAGGCGGGCGACGTTGCGGCGCCCGACGTTGTCGTCGCCAAAGAGGGCGAGCTCGACCTGGGGACGGGCCATCCAGCGGAGGACGCGGGCGAGGTCGGCCGGAGTGAGCTCCCGGCCGGCCAGCGCCACGAGGACGTCATCCAGCGCGACCTCGCGGAGCAGCTGGCGCAGCTTGAGGTGGTTGAAGAACCGCTCGCACCGCTTGAGCAGCGGCTTGGGCACGACGGCCACGGTCGTCGTCGTGGCCTTGGTCGCGCCCGCGGCCGGCGGTTGGAGGTCGGTTAGGAAGTCCTCCATGTCCAGGCACGGCAGCCGCACCTTGTCGCACGTCGTCACGCCTGCATTATTCAAATAGTTAAAAAAACATGTAAAATCATTTTGTAAAATCAAAAAAAAAAATGCAAAAGAAAGACGTACCCGAGGTGGAAGGGACGAGGAAGTGCGTTGAGGCAATCGTCTTCTGCGACGATGAGGACGACGTGACGTTGGCGTAGTGGAGCGGGTGTACGAAGAAGTACTGGTTGAGCAGCTGCACGACCTTCTCGCTCGGGTGGCTCTTGGCAAAGCTGTGGGCCGAGAGCAGGTTGACGAGCTCGCGCTCGTATTGTTGTTGTTGAGCCGTCGAGGATGCCGCGCCGTCGGTGATCTTCTTTTTGTTCATGACGTGGTCGTAATAGAGGCGCGCGACCTGGCCCGCGGCGGCGAGCAAGTTGCAGTTCCAATTGGCGATGTAGACGTCCTGGAAGTCGATGTTCTCGCGCTCCACCGTCGGGATCAACTGCGCGGCGAGGTGGAAGCCCGTGCCGGTGGTCTGCTGGGTGGAGAAGCCGATGAAGATGTGGCCGTTGTTGGGGCACGGGAACAGGTCGGCCACGAGCTCGTCGTCCACCGTCGTCCGTCGTTGTTGTTGTCCCGTGCGCGCGGCCTCGTCGTCGGCCGAGCTCGGCCCGCCGCGTGAGGCGCCCCCCACGAGCGACGCCCAGAACGAGCTGCGCCCGCCCGAGGCGGCCTTGTCTCTGCTGTCGTCCTTGTCGACGTCGACGTCTTGGCGGCCGCCATCACTGGCGTCGTTGTCGTCATCGACGCGACGTTCATCATCAAAGTTGTAGAGGAGGAGGATGTTGGTGCGCTGGGGCGGGGTCTTCTTGAGGATGCGCCGCATGTTCTCCAGATAGGTCGGGTGGAACTCCCAGTGGACGTCGACCTGCGCCTCGAGCAGGCGCATCCGAACCACGCGCGGCCGCGGCCGCGGCGCGAGCGACGACGACGACGATGATGATGATGACGGGAGACGCGTGATCCGGACCGTGCGCCGCTGGACTTTGAGCGACGAGATGGTCATGTATCCGTGCTCCTTGGGCCGGCGCCGCACGTCATCCTTGGTCACCCGCGGCACGACCACCTCCTCGACCTCGTCGGCCTCTTCATCATCGCCATCGTTGCCGTCGTCTGGGTTGTTGATGTCGGCCGCGGAATCGCTGCTGGGGCGGCGCGCGTGGGTGGCGACCTGGACGTGGAGCAGCTTGACGTCGTTGACAATGAGCGCGATAGAGCGCACGTTGGTCGTGAATGAGATCGACTTGACGACGAATCGGCTCAGCTGGTCAAGGTCGAACGGCATCGCCTCGCGCGTCTCCAACACAAAGGCCACCCAGTCGTCCCGCCGCTCGATGACGGCGGAGGTGCTCTCCTGCTGCTGCTGTGAGTCGTCGGGGCTGGGCTGTGGCGGCTCCTCCTCGGCCGGGACCTTGGCCCGCGTGGTAACGAGCTGGTCGCCACGCCAGTGGAAGATGAGGCAGTCCTCGCCAGACTTGATGATGGGCTGCTCGCAGATGGCAAAGACCGAGTAGAAGCCCACGCCAAACATGCCGCACGACTCTGAGTTGGGATTGCCTTCGGCGATCTTGCGGATGCGCGTCCAGTCCTCCTCCGTGAAGCCGCGCCCGTTGTTTTGGATCTTGATCTCGGTGGCGTCGCACGAGCCGAACGGGCGGGACGAGGGCTCGCCGGGCGGCTTGCTGGTGGGCTGCGACTGCTGTGGCGCCGAGCTGCTTGAGCTCTTGCCTGGCGAGTCGTCGCTGCCGCCATCGGCGGCGGTCGCGGCGCCAGCCCAGGAGCCAAACTTGAAGATGCTCAGGATCGACGATGCCGCTGAGGAGGCCGAGGAGGTGCCGGCCGGTGGCACGGTGCCTGAGGAGGACGCTGGTGGCGTGGTCGATGAGGTTGTTGTTAATGATGATGGCGATGATGTGGAAGCTTCGGCCGAAGGCGAGGGAGGCCGGTAGGCCGGTGCGGTGATCACGATCTCGATGTGGGTGGCGCCCGCTGGCCGCACGTCCAAGGGCTTGGGTGAGGCTCTCGCCCATAGAGATGAGAGGAGGCAGAGCAGAGTGAGCTTGGCAACGTACCGTCATTGGCGTTCTGGATGAGCTCTCGAAAGAGAGTGAACTCGGAACTGCAAACAGGGGCGAGGCACGATGGCCATCAATGAGGATAAGGAACGTATGAGGAGAACACAGGAGCTGATTACCTGTAGCGAGCCAAGATTTTGTCGATGAGATGCCGTTGGTTGACCTCGACCTGGTGCTCTACGCCTGTGGCGAAGAGCTGATTCTTGAGGAGCGCTGCAGCTCCTCTAGGTGCCGAAGCAGGTGGCGCTTCCATGGTTGGTTCGATGGATGAATGGATGCACCAAGCCACTAGCCACGTGTGTGTCTGGCTGATGCGAAAGACGACACGACGTGGCGTGTTCGCTGTTCTCTCTTGAGAGAAAATCAAAAAGAAAACTTGAAAGGCAAGCTACTGATTTCCAACAACAAAACACGAGCTGGCTGCTCAATTCGTGTAATCTCTTCGCAGACTGCCAGATTAAGAGCATCGTTGATAGAGGAGAACAAAGATGCGACGCATTGCGCGATGTGGCGTGGTGATGGCTGGCAATACTGCCGCACCATCAACGACACCGGTGGCCTCGGGAATTTTGCTGGGCGGCAGACACACTCTCGCTACAAATGGAATCCAGAAATCGGCTTACAGCAAGCATCGGGATGAGACCACCTATTCTACGACCATCCTTTGCGTGCGCAAGGACAACTCAGTGGTAGGATCGCGCACGCGTCTTCACTCTCCTCGTTTGTACTGTTGCTAATGCCTTGGCGCGGTACGCAGGTGATGGTGGGAGACGGTCAAGTGTCCCTGGGCGACATCGTCGTGAAGCCCAATGCGCGTAAGGTGCGCCAGATCCGTCCCGGCATCCTCGCTGGCTTCGCTGGTACAAAACCTCCCACCACGTTTGCCTTGCATCACTTGCTGTGCCTGCGCTCGATCAAACTCGTGCAAGATGTGCTGATGAGATGCATCTTAACGCCTAGGCGCGACGGCTGACGCCTTCACGCTGTTTGAGCGGCTCGAGGAGAAGCTTGAGGAGCACCAGGGCCAGCTCCTGCGGTCTTGTGTGGACCTGGCCAAGCAGTGGCGCACGGACAAGTACCTGCGGCGGCTCGAGGCCATGCTCGTCGTGGCCGACCGCAACGTGCTGCTGACCCTCACGGGCAACGGCGATGTGCTGGAGCCACATGACGGTGTCGTGGCCATCGGCTCGGGCGGCTCCTACGCGCTGGCCTGCGCGCGGGGCCTCATCGACGTACCTGGCATGGACGCCGAAACCATCGCGCTCAAGTCCATGAAGGTGGCGGCCGACCTCTGCATCTACACCAACCACAACTTCGTGGTGGAAAAGGTCTCGATTGACGAAGAGGCCACCAAGAAGTCGGGCGACAACATCCTCAGCGCGACGCCCGACCAGGACCATAAGGAGCCTTGAACGTCTTGCAAAAAAAGAAGCAAAAAAAAGAGGAATGTTAGAAACGAGCACACGCTTTGAATATTTCGACGGAGGCACGAGATGCGCATCACCCAAGGCGTGTTCCTTGCCGCAAAAGCGTCATCCCGGAAATTTACAGACGTTTAGAGGAATGTAAGAAACGATGTAAAATTAAAGAAAGCAAAAAAGAACAATAAAAAGCAACAAAAACGAACAGAACTGGACCTGCCAATCAACTGCCAATTCACTCAATGGTACGTTATTTCCAGTCTCATACTTTTTTGTTTGTGCAAGGGGCTCCTCGCTTTTGATCACTTTCAGATCTGGATCAACCTTCTTTCCCTTTGCTGCCTGCCCAACGCAGCATTTTTCTTCTTCTTCTTCTTCTTGGCGTTGTTCAGCTCAGGCCAGTACATGGCCTGCACCACCTTCTTCGTCTTTCTTGCTTTATTTTTATCTTTTTTAAAAGATATCTCAAAAAACCAAGGCCTTGGCTTAAGGAGCGTCACAATTCATGGGCAGGAGCAGGACGGCGACCAGTCCCAGTCGAGGCCACGAGCCGCCGCCAGCGCATCACCAACGGACGTCGAGGAGCTTCGCTCCCGCATGAGCGCCACGCGCAGCGGCTCCTTCACCCGCCTGCTCCCGTCCCCACACCTCAGTCCTCGCGGTACCGCTGCCGCTCCTATGTGCACAAACGCGTTCCTGGCATTGCTTACCCGTTGCGCGCACACGCACGAAGATGGCGGCAAGGGATCGCCGCTGCGTCTCGAGTTTGGAATTTGGAGCATCCAGGGCCGACGCAAGACGCAGGAGGACGCCCACTCGGCCGTGCCCTCCCTTCTGTACATGCGCCGTCTCACCGCACGCACGCGCGCGTGTGCGCTTGTCCTGATGGTGCGCGCATGACACGACACACGCGCGTGCGTGCGTGTCTTCAGAGAGGAGGAGAGCCAGGCCGAGGAGGACGCGCAGCGGCCGTTCGCCTTCTTCGGCGTGTTTGATGGCCACGGCGGTGAGAAGGCCTCCGAGTGGGTGGGCCAGCACTTTGACAAAATCCTCAGCGACCGCATCACCCAAACCGGCGACCAGCCTTCCTCGTCAGCGGGTTCGCTTCAATTCCCTAAAAATTTGGAACGAATTATTAACGACACAAGCAGATACGCTGGCCCGGGCGCTGCGGGAGGCCTTCCTCCAGGTCGAGGCCCAGTGGATGGAAATCGCCAACGAGAAGAAGGAGTGCTCCGGCACGACCGCCGCCGTGGTGGTGGTCAAGGACAACGACCTCATCGTCGGCAACGTGGGCGACACCGAAGTCGTCCTCGCTCTCGGCGCGTTCCATTTCTCTTCAATTTTTGTTTTTGTTTTTGTTTTTTTTTTTTTGAATGATTTTTACGTCTGTTTTTGCGTTAATCGCTGGGCTGCAGAGGACGGAAAGGAAGCGACGGCCGTTGGGTAGTTGTGGCGTTCATTTGCAGTGCGTAGGCCAACCCGGTCGAAGAGATGACGTCTCCCAGGCCCACCTGGTGCAATTGCAAAAATTAAAGGCACGTTGGTCATTCTTGCCCCATGCACTACCAGAGACCAAGACACGAGGGGGGGCGTACGGTCCGCGTAGGTCGCTTGCACACGAGCACCGGGGCCAAGTAGTAGACGATGTCGCCCTCCTCCCAGACGGTGACAGGCAGCTGTGGATTGATGATCACGTCGGCGTTCCGCTCGGCGCGGTGCGACTTGGGCAGGGTCTCCTGCAGCAGTCGCACCTCGACCTCGCTAGGCGCCACCTCCCACTTGCCGTCTCCGCAGGCACGGGCGGTGCCACCCAGGCTCCCGCTCACGACCGACGTGGAGCCCGTGCCCCAGCGCCGCCACCGCGAGCTGCTCGTCGAGGTCACCCGTCGTTCGGCCACAACATGGAAGCTCTGCACATGTGGTGTGAGCTGACGAGGAACTGGGCAAGTTGTATAGTTGTTGTACTGCAGCCGCGTACGAGGTAGTGAAAGTGGATGCGCGTGAGAAGCCGCTGCTGAGGGTCCTTGTGGTCCAGCACTTGGAAGACAAGCTTGAGGGCATCGGTCACCGCGTGAACACTCGGGGCGGTAAACGCGCCCAGCCCCAGCTCCGCGATGCGGGCCTGGCACTCGCTCGAGCACCTGTCGCTTCTGCGCAGGCTCTGCACCAGCGACCCGAGCTCCTGCTCGTTGAGACCCTGTGGCCAGCCCCAACCGGCGTGAGAGGTGCAGTAACACTAACAAGGCCGCGGCGTGGGGCACTCACCAGCGAGTCGACATGGCCAACCAGCTTTGTGGCGACGAGCCACAGGAGGTCATCGTCGGCGATGGAGGCCAGCTCAAAGTGCACGTCGGTCTTGTAGTCGGTGGCCTCCACGGCGCGCCTGACCGCCGCCACCCGCTCGCCCCTGACCTCGTCTGACTGGCCCTCGAGCAGGTGCAAGCCTTGCGTGTGGTGAACGGGCGTGAGCCGATTACCAGGCATGTTTGGCAGCGAAAGGGGCGTTACCAGCGAGGATGACGAGGTTGGGCTCAAAGAGCTCCATCGACTCGTGAAAGGCCTCGAGGGCCCGCAGCTGGGAGTTGGTCTCGTCATGCACGGCGATGAAGCGGTTGGCACGGGGCGACATCAGGTGGCCCCACTGGGCCCCGCGCGCGTACTCGAGGATGAGGTGGACCTCGTCCTTGGTGCCCTCGCCGCCCGTGTGCTGAATGCTTGGGTGGAGCAGCTGCGCCAGCCGCGGCCCAATGGGCCCGCCCAGGAACACCTCGCTGCCGAGCTCGGCCAGGCGGTTGGCCATGAGGGCGGCGTTGCCACCGGTCGAGTACACAGCCGATGGCTGGGCTGCAGCGGTGGCCACGAGCTGGTCAAAGAGCGGCACGTCGGCAATGTAGCGCTCCGCGGCACTGCCTTGACTAAAGAAGTGGCCGAACGTCTCGCGCAGCTCGCTGGGAGAGGAAGTCCCGCGTACACGTCAGGTGTGTAACTAAGGGGGTGGCGTATTAGGGGTGGAGCGTACAGAGCCGAGTTGATGATGGCGTGGGACTGCGTTGGGCCTGGTGGTGGCGTGAGCCCGAGCCCATGAGCCACTTCCAGCGCATCGACCACCAAGTCGAGATTGGTGTTGTAGGCCAGTCCTAAAGTGTGAAGTCAAGTGAATGGATGTCACTGAACAGGAATTGAATAACATGAGGTCTGACCTATGAAAAGAGGTTGTGGATGGCGCGTCTTGAGGGCTCGCTGGAGGGCGGCCAGCAAGCCCGCTTCACGCGCATGGGGACCAATAAATCGAGGTTCAGTCGTCTGGGGAAGGAAGGAGGATCGGTCTGCAAAGTAGAGATGGAGTGCGATAGCTGCAAACGCCACTAAACCGGCGATCTTGGCCCAAGCGAACGCCATTTCACCACACTTCCACCGTCGAGCCGACTGGTCAGGGAGCTGGCGCTTCTCCTCCGTTCGCAACGTGGTCCACTCCCGCCACGGACCTAACTGCAATCTCCGCATTTCCTTTCTTTTCTTTCCTCTCTTTGTTTTTATTCTCATACTGCCGGGTCGTTAGTTGGTCAGAAGCTGTGTCCAGATATCGACCAAGGGCTCCTCGTGTCGATCCTCGTCCCCACCAAAAAGATCGTATTGCTGTTGTTGTTGTTTTTGTTGGTAGTGTTGTGGCTGAGAGGCGCTGCTGTGAGGCGCCGGCGATGGGGACGGCGATGGTGGTGCGGTGGAAGGCTGTTCCTCATCATACTGCCAGCCATCCACGATGGTGATGCTCCACGAGTACTCGCCGTTCACATCGTAAAAGGCTTGCGATCGGGTGAGCGTATGCACCGTGCGGCCCTCGCGGTCGAGCATGGGACACGTCACCACGTACACGCCACTCATCGCCTCGGGCTCCAGCTTGTCCCACTCCTGGAACCACAGGCTCAGCGTCTCGTGCATGTGCGGCGGATACAGATGGAACGTGTTGATGTCCCTCAGCTCGTCCTTTAATGATAACAACAACAATGAGAATAACGTGTTAGTGACGGTCGCCCATTGGTCTCACATGGGTTGAGGTTTCCCCAGCACGAACCCACGAGTACTTGAAGAGTTGGCGGAACTGCTCGTCGGCGGCGACCAGAATAGGCTTTCTCTGGCGGGCAAACGTCGAGTTGAAGCCCGGAACCGGGAACTGGTGCTTGGGGAGGTAGGCTTGGGTCGACGGAATCATGCGCTCGATCATCCACGGCCGCTCGTAGGACCCGAGCAGGTTGGCCGACGGCAGGATCGCCACCGCGCTGATTTGCCTGAGGTCCAGGGGCGGCTGGTAGTCGAGCGGCGCCAACAGGACCGGCTGGCTCTTGCTTGGCTGGCCGAGCGGAGCTGCGAGCAAGGCCGACTGGGACCGTTTCGTCACAGAATCGAGGTGCGCCTGAAACGCGCTACTGAAGAAGCGAGTGGATTGCGGCATGTTGAAGCTGATGAACGGTCGCCTCGAGGCCCCATCCATTGGCGTTGGCGGCCGTAGGAAGCTGCTCCCGACCGTAGCCGGAAGGCAACGGCGGCCGTTGGTCTGCCAGACGAGCGCCTCTGTGGAGACAGCTGGCGCGGTCGATGTTGTGGAGTTTCTGGAAGTGGAGTGCGCTGCAGGCGTTGCCGTCGTCGTCGTCGTGGTGGTGGTGGCCGCAGGCGCGAGGCGGTCCATCTTGTGTTCCAGGGCGACCTGTCGCTCCATCAGGTGCGTCATCTGCCGCCCGAGGCTGGCGCAGTCCCCGCGCAGCTCGCGTAGCTCCAACAGAATCTGCTGAAGCACGCTGTCTTGCGGTGCGCCCTCCCTCGGCGTAGACGCGGTAGGCGATGGTCTCTCGTCCCCGTCTTGGTTGCTCGCGGGCGACCGGTGGTACGCATCGGCGGGCGAGTGGGCGTCGTGGCTCTGCTGCGGCCGGGCCAGCTTCGCGGGTCGGGGCCCGCTGGGCTGTGGCGGCAGTGCAGACATTACCCACGGGGGAAGTGCCCCCGTGCCTAGAGGCAGCGAGGCGACAGGGGGAGGTGCAGAGGAAGAGGAAGAGGGAGTCAAGGCAGGAGCAAGTGGAGGGCGTCCCCTTTTGCGTGGCCCTTGCGGTGGATCGGTGCATCGGTCCCCTTCACCTGCCTCGACGCAGCGCGTGCAAGGCCGACCGCGATCACACGCGACATGTCGCGCTTGGCAGGTGGCACAAGGACGTCCGCGCAGACTCCACATAAGCCTGTGCGATTAAGAAGAACTTCTTTGTTTCTTCGTCTTCTCTTTTTTTTCCTCCTCTGTCTCGCCTCGCTCGTGGCCACGAAAAGAGCGTTTCTGACGTACAGGTCGGTATCGCCGGCTGTCGGTACAGGTAGGTGGTGGCCCGTACAAGACGACTTGCCGATGAAGGTTCGCCAACCTCATACCAGTGCGCCAGCACGGAGATGCCGTTGGTAACCACTGAGTGTAGTGCAACCGTGATCGGCAACGCGGGAAATAAAAAGCAGTTAGAACAAGAAGAACGAAGGAAGGCGTTGGATCAGTTGAACTGAGTCCCCCTCCTCATCTATGTTGGGCGCGCCCGGCGGAAGCCGGCCATCTCCGTTCACAGGGCGCTTCTCGTCATACGGGGCGGGCAACAACAAGGATGAAGACGAATTCTTTTATTATTTCGGGGATACAGTGACGGGTGATATCTGGCGAGAACGAAAAGATTGCCTCTACCTCTCCGTCGATGAAGATGATGATGAGGGGGGCGGAAGCGGTAGTCTTCCCTCTTCCACCACGACCTCCTCATCGGACGAGTATGGACGCAATATCGACCTGAGCTGGATAGAGGACGAAAACGAGCGTACCCAACGCGAGCGATGGCAACGCCACCAGCAACGAAAGGACATACGACGCCGAAAACGAAAACGACGCGAACGAGAAGCCAGAGAAGAAGAAGAAGAACGAAAGCGACGCCTCAAAAACGAAGACGACAAAACGACGCGTAGCACGAGCGACACCAAGGGCGAGGCCGAAGAAGCAGAAGATGAGGATGACGAAGGAAGCGACGACTCCTCGTCGAGCGGGTGGGAGCTTGAGGAAATGGAGGAGCGGGAACTGCGAGAACGGGCCATTTCCTTGCGCGCCATGCGCAAGGCCGCCGGGCTGGCCGTCGAGAGCGGCGAGAGCACGGCCACGGAAGAGGGCAGCAGCGCCCTCAGCAGCGGGAGCTGCAGCGACTGGGCTCGAATGGGCTTCGCGGCGTCCAAGGGCGACGGCGCCAACAAAGAGAAGTCGTTCTCGGGCTCCTTCCGGCGGCTGCTGCGCGAGGAGAGCACCAAGGGCGGCCAGACGCTGCTCGTCATCTCCGCCTCGCCGCTCACCAAGCGGCGCGACAAAGAACGAAAGCGACGGCGCGCCCTAAGAGCGAAGGCTAAGCTGGACGATGGCGACCCTGAGGCTCGGCCGTCCGACGACGCTCGACGACCGACCTCAGCATCATCTCCGCTCGCTGCTGCTTCGTCACCGTCGCCCGCGCCGGGACGCACCCGGAGCCGGCCCATCTCGAGCTACGCCGCCGTCCCGTCGTCCGGGGTGTCCTTAACCTTCTTGGCGGCCAAAGAGCGAAGCGGCGGTGGAGTTCAAAAGAACGAAGCAGCGAAGCCGCTCAAAGGCAGTCCTCCTACGATGACTGTCTCATCAGCAGCGGCTCCGGAGCCGCTCGGCAAGAAAATGGCCAAGAGCGGCGGAGTCAAGCTCGACGTGCGGGCGGTCAAGGAAAAGTACTTTGCCGCCTACACGGCCTCCTCCAACCAGGGCCAGGACGGCGGCGCCGAGAAGAAGCACAAGAAGCTCAAGAAGAACAAGTCGTCCTCCATGATCTACCGGCGCGACACCAGCGGGCTCAAGTCCGACGCTGTGGCCGCCGTCGGGCCCAAGCCCAGCTCCGCCAACGGGTCGGGGTCTGATCTGGGCGGCTCCCATCGGCCCGTCGTTCGCAAGGTAGGCCCCTTCGCACCAGTGCTTGTAATGGAATTTGAAACTGATCCGTGCATGCTTGGCATTCCAATCACACAGGCGCGTGTGGCGGTAAAGAGCGACGATGAGCCGAGCGTGGAAGCTGACCAACCGGCGGCGGGGCGGCGCGAGCGATCGATGACGCTTGAGAACATCCCACCAGCCGTCCTTTCATCCAGCAATCGGCGCGGCAGTGCCTTGTCGTCGTCGCCCTCCTGCTCGTCGTCGTCGTCGTCGTCGTCGTCCGTCTTGTCCCCGCGCACGCTCACCTCATCGGCCTACGGTGTTTTGTCCAAGTCGTCGGCCGCCGCGCTGACGGCCAAGAGCGCCGCCGGCAGCAGCAGCGGGAAGGCGGTGAAGACCAAACTCAAGAAGGGGCGGGCCAAGAGCGAGCCCGCCGAGGTCAAGGCTGGTCTGAGCCCGCGGCCGCGCTCCGACGGCGAGTCCGACGCGTTCGACCGTCACATCGTCGTCCGCCCGCCCCGGCGGGCCGAGAGTGAAGGCGACGAGGAGGGCGGCGCCCGGGCCCGCCTGGCGGCGGCCAGCGCCCCGACGACCAGCGACGAGGACTCGCGGTCGGAGGGCCCCGGCAGCAGTGGCGGCGGCAGCGGAAAAGGCCGCAGCAAGCACGACAAGAACAAGATCAGCCGCAGCGAAAAGAAGGCCCTCAAGAAGAGCGACGGCCTTGGCAAGGGCAAGGGCAAGAAGGACAAGCACAAGGACAAGCCCGAGAAGGACAAGCGCAAGAAGGACGGCGTCGAGGGGAAGCCGCAGAAGCCGAGCGCCACGACCGGCAGCGAAGAGAGCGAGCGCAGCGACAGCGGTGGCGAGAAGCGCTTGCGGGCCAAGGACCGCATCGTGCGGCCCGATGAGGAGAAGGGCCTCAACCAGGAGCAGCCCAAGAAGGAGGGCGACGCCCGGGTGAACGAGTTCTTGCGCGAGCTCGGGCTCGAGAAGTACATCGAAGTCTTCCAGAACGAAGAGGTCGACTGGATGGCCCTCCGGCTCATGAAGGTCGAGCAGTTCAAGGAGCTCGGCATCCCCATGGGCCCGCGCACCAAGATCGCCTGGGGCCTCGACGAGCGCGCCAAGGCCGACATTGCCGCCGCCGCCGCCACTGTCACGGTCACTGCCACGGCCTCTGCTGCCACTGACGTCGCCTCTCCACTGGCCGCCGATAAGTCCACGGCCACGCCCGGCTCCAGCCCACGCCCGGTCGAGGACGACCAGACAAGCAAGTCTGCGTCGGCATCGGCGTCGACCAACGCGTCCTCGCCCGCGCCGGAGGCGACGCCATCAGCCGTGGTCTCTCCAACGTCGTCCCGGTCATTTTCGCCCGTGTCGTCCCCCACGCCGACGCCTCGCGACACCGATGCTGACGCCGACGCTGACGCGGCACGACTGGCCTCGTCCGCGGCCGAGAGCGAGAGCGAGACCACGGGCGAGGGTTCTGCGTCCAGATCCACACCGCCTCCACCACCCCTGGCCCCAAGCGCCGACAAGGTGTCGCCATCCACGCCCGCGCCTGTGTCAGTGTCGACACCGTCACCGCCGCTGCCGAACGAGAAGGCCAAGAGCCGTCGCGAGATTCTGGGCACCATCGGTCGCGCACAGGTGCTGCGGCCCCGCGTCGGAACAAGCCCCGGCGAGGCCACGTCGGCGCTCGAGAACCGCAAGGCCCAGACGATGACGCTCAGTCCCCAGCAGGTCCACGAGCTCCAGCAGCACCGTCTCCGCGCCCAGGCCGAGAAGGCCGCGGCCGCGGCTGCCCCCGCCGTTAACGCGACGAGCGAGAAGCTTGGCATTCCGAAGGGCCACATCACGCAGCTCCGGGCCCGCTTCGAGGCGCAGGTCTCCGAGTCAAGCGAATCGGCGCCCAATAGTCCAAGCAGCTCCGCCAATGGCGGCTCGGCGACGACGCGACGGCGCCTGTTCCTGTCCGACCGGAACCTGCCCCGCGTGACCCACCCGGCGGCCGGAGACCGCTTGCCGGTTCCGGAGGCCAAGGCCGAGCCGCCCGCCGCAGAGCCCGTTCCGGTGACCGCCGTCCGCCGCGAAATTGAGGACCCGCCAACAATGAAAGAGCAGCCTGGCGCGGGCGCCGTCACCGGCCCTGAGATGACGTCGGGCGAGTTTTTGTCGTCGCCAGCGCCATCGTCACCGTCGTCATCATTGTCGTCTGATGTCATCAGCTCGAGCCTGTCGCTGGAACTCCCGGCCGTTGCCTCGTTCGCGCCGGAAAAGAACGAAAGCGACGAAAGAGCGAAGGACGAGCTGGCATCGGTGATGAGCCGCGACCACTCGAGCCAGCTGCCACCGACCCGGGACATCCCGCACGAGCGGACCGTCGATGATGCTCACCCGGCCCCGATCGACGATGACGGCGGAGATTCGGAGGAAGGCGGCAACGACGACGACGAGGATGATGATTTTGAGTGCGACTGGAAGCGCGTGACGCTGGCGGAGCAGCAGCAACACACGCGGAGTCACGCGAAGAAGGGCAGTACGCGACATCAGCAGCAGCAACAGCAGCAACAAAAGGCCACGAAGAAGGCCGCCAAGGCCGAGCGCAAGAAGGCCAAGAAGGCCCAGGACAAGGCCTCGACTCGGAGCAAGAAGCTCGCGCCGCACGTCGTTGTCAGTTCAGCCAGCGACAACGACGACCTCGACCATGCCGAAGAGGACGAAGAGACCGGCGCCCGGCTGCGCGGGTCGGACGCCAGCAAGCGCCGGAGCAAGTCGCGCTCGCCCCGGAGCCGGGCGCCCGCGTCGTCATCGGCGCCGCCGCCAGTCGAGCCGCGGCGGCCGCTGAGCAAGCACCACCGCAGCAACTCGACGTCGGCCAAGACGGGCGGCGACCTGATCTCCTACCGCTCCCGACTGGCCTCCGGCGGCAGCGACGAGAGCGATGCCGCGACGACGGCCAAAAAGGCAACGAAGACGAACGCCGCTGCCGGCGGCCGTTCGCGAGTGCCGGCGGACGAGGACGAGGCCGTCATCGTGAAGACCGACGCGCGTCAGCTGAAGCGGCGCAAGAGCTGGTCATCATCGCCCTCCCTCCACGGCCTGCCGGACAAGATCGAGCGCACGGCCGTCCCGACGGGCAAAGCCACCTCCTCGCCCTCCTTCGCTCCCCTTGGGCCCGCCACGTCGGGTGCTGCCTCGACCAAGGTTCGCTCCCCCCCCCCTCTATCTGTCTGCCTTGATCGTCATCATCGTCATCGTCGTCGTCGTCGTCGTCATCTTCATCGTTGTCGCCATCGTCGTGGTTGATCGATGTCGCGTGTCTGACGCGCATG